>CM042383.1:11005806-11260806 GCA_023634145.1 Thymallus thymallus
CAAAGAGTTCAATCTTGGTTTCATCAGACCAGAGAATCGTGTTTCTCATGTTTCCCACTCTACCGTAAAGGAGTGCTGTAGAGATGGTTGTCCTTCTGGAAGGTTCTCCCATCTCCACAGAGGAACTCTGGAGTTCTGTCAGAATGACCATCGGGTTCTTGGTCACTTCCCTGATCAAGGCCCTTCTCCCCCGATTGTCCGGGCGGCTAGCTCTAGGAAGAGTCTTGGTGGTTCCAAACTTCTTCCATTTAAGAATGATGGAGGCCAATGTGTTCTTGGGGACCTTCAATGCTGCAGAAATATTTTGGCACTCTTCCCCATATCTGTGCCTCGACACAATCCTGTCTCGGAGCTCTACGGGCAATTCCTTCGACCTCATGGCTTGGTTTTTGCTTTGATATGCACTGTCAACTGTGGGACCTTATAAAGACAAGTGTGTGCCTTTCCGAATCATGTCCAATCAATTGAATTTGTCACAGGTGGACTCCAATCAAGTTGTAGAAACATCTCAAGGATGATCAATGGAAACAGGATGCACCTGAGCTCAATTTCGAGTCTCATAGCAAAGGGTCTGAATACTTATGTAAAAATAAGGTATTTTTTTTTTTTTTTTTTTTTATACATTTTTTAACATTTCTAAAAACCTGCTTTCGCTTTGTCATTATGGGGTATTGTGTGCAAATTGATGCATGTGGCATTTAGTTGTGTGTGTGTGTTTATGAACATATGAGATGTGGGTGAGTGAGTAGAAGGAGGAAGGTGAGAAAGCTATAAGGAGAACGAAGGAGTGGTGAGCAGAACGAAGGAGTGGTGAGCAGAGGTTGAGGATGTGGTTTTGGGCATGTCGTCGTCTTTCCCTACATGGCTTTTCCCAGCAGTGTGTGTGGTCTGTCTGCTGTTGGCTCATACTCCACTGGTTTGGTCATGCAGCTGGTCGCGTTCACAGTGAGTTGACAGTACACACCCAGACCCCTACGTACTTCCACACCCAGCCACTGGTACACACAACACATTTAAATAATGCCTGTGTTATATCTGTTCACCAACAGAGGGCAGTAGTGTTCCAGAATTACACCACCCAGAATTACACCACGCACTAGACCAGTGTTCCACAACTCCAATTCTCCAGTACCCCTTACAGCACACATTTTTGTTGTTGCCTCAGACAAACTCAACTGATTTACATAATTGAGGGCTTGATGATTAGTTGACAATTGAATCAGGTGTGCATGTCCGGGGCTATAACAAACATGTGTGCTGTTGGGAAACACTGAACTAGACTACAGTCTTCTATCTAGGTATCAAATTCATTCCACGAAGGGTCTAGTGTCTGCAGGTTTTCACTCCTCCCTTGTACTTGATTGATGAATTAAGGTCACTAATTAGTAAGGGACTCTCCACACCTGGTTGTCGAGGGCTTAATTTAAAAAGGAAAAAACTAAAAACCTGCAGACACTAGGCCCTCCATGGAGTTTGAAACCCCTGATCTACTGTGTCTTGATGCTGTCTTCCTTCTCTACACTCTAAGGGGTATGCTCTGAAAGCAGGTGGGATAGAATGATCTATACTTGGGTTGTTTAGGGATGTTACTGACCTTGAGCCCTGTCAGTACATGTGGTAGTGTTGCAACCTTTGAGGGACCAAATATGAGGACATGACCTCTACTGCAGCCACTGAAGAAGTGACTGCTGCCTCTGCTGTTTGGGACAAATAAAGTCTTTGCTCATTCTCTGCCAAACAGGGAGTGTGTGTGTGTGTGTGTGTGTTGAAAACATTTTCAAGAGTTGTCAAGTACCTGCTGTGAGTTTGATTGTGTCTACTGCAATCATTTGTCTTAAGCGGTAGCGCGCGTGTGTGTATTTGTGTTTAATAGAGAGAGAGACAGTAAACAATTGAAAGAGAGAAAGTGAAATCTGTCTCCGTACCTGCTATTCTGTTCTGCTCTGTACTGGGCTGAGGGAAGGAGGAAAGAGTTCCTGCCTCTGCCTGCCTGGAGGATGGCAACATTACCAGAGGAGGGTTACCTACAGTTACCAGAGTGAACCATTGCCATGACGATCTGGGGCAAACCCCAGTAACCACACTGTACCATAAAACAAAGGCAGAACCTCCCCTCGTCTCTCTCCTTTCTCAATTTCCTTTGCTCCCTCCATCCTTTTCCTGCGATCCCTCCCCCCACTTCTGACACTAGCAGGGTTGACTGACTCAATCTCTCTGCCCCTGCTAGCATGGATGGATTAGTGTGGTTGAATCATAATGGCACAGAAGTTAGGATTTCCGTCTGTCCCTGGACTCAGTCTGTCAGTCTGTCTGTCAGTATGGGTGGATCACAGAGGAAGAAGAGAAGAGAGAGATTGATCAAACAGCAACAACCTAATACACTATCTTTTAAACCTTAATGACTGTGTGTGTGTGTGTGTGTGTGTGTGTGTGTGTGTTTGTGTGTGTGTGTGTGTGTGTGTGTGTGTGTGTGTGTGTGTGTGTGTGTGTGTGTGTGTGTGTGTGTGTGTGTGTGTGTGTGTGTGTGTGTGTTGTTAAATTGGGATTTGGGAGGTGGGGGTTCCTTAGTTCGGGGGCGCGGCGGAGGAAGGGGTGGGGTGGTGATATAATGTACTAGCCTAAATATACTGACAAAAGCATGTCACAGCGTACTACACGTCGCAGAGGGACCTACAATTTTACTGTGAGAAGGTCAGATCTGGTGACTTTTTAAAAGGACAGGTAGCTGAGGATGCACCCTTGTGGGGCCCCCTTGTTGAGGATCAGCTTGGAGGAGGTGATGTTGCCTACCTTGGTGAGCTTAGAGGGCACTATGGTATTGAAGGCCGAGCTGTAGTCAATGAACAGCATCCACACATATGCATTCCTTTTGTCCAGGTGGGTGAGGGCAGTGTGCAGTGCAATGGCGATTGCGTCGTCCATGGATCTGTCGGGTCGATAGGCAAATTGGAGAGGGTCGAGTGTATCGGGGAGGGAGGAGGTGATGTGGTCTTTGACTAGCCTCTCAAAGCACTTCATGATGATGGAAGTGAGTGCTACTGGTCGCTAGTCATTCAGTTCAGGTACTTTCTCTTTCTTGGTCATGGGGATGATAGTGGACATCTTGAAGCAGGTGAGGATAACGGGATGAGCTAGAGAGAGATTGAAAATGTCAGAAAACACATCAGCTAGCTGGTTTGTACATGCTCTGAGAGCGCGGCTAGCGATGCCGTCTTGGCCGGCAGCCTTGGGAGGGTTAACACGTTTGAATAATTTACACACGTCCTCTGTGGAGACTTTAAGGAAGTAGCCCTCGTTGTCCTCAGGGGCTCTCCTCGGCGGCTCAGAGTCGTTATGCTCGAAGGATGAGAAAAAGGGCGGCATTGGTGTCCACGACGTCACTGTCTTTTTTTTAGTAATCCGTGATCGTTAGAAGCCCTGCCACATACACCTCTTGTCCGACCTGCTGGATTTCTCCTCCACTTTGTCCCCATACTTGTGTCTCGCCATCTTGATCGATCTGCGTAGGTCGTATTTGTACTGTTGAACCATACAATTGTCCCCGGTCACCTTGACGTGTTTATACGCAGCATCTTTCTCCTTCAGTTTCCCGACAAGGCTGACATCAATCTATGGTTTTTGATTCAGGTAAGTTTTGAAAGACACCATTGGTATCACATCATCTATGCATTTGCCGAAAGGAGGACAGGAGAGAGCCTTATACCCGTGTCAAGATGGTGTGTAACAGTGGTCAAAAGTGGAATTTCCACGAGTTGGACAGTTTATATGTTGATAGTAATTCGGAAGCATGATCCTCAAATAAGTCCCCACGACAATTGGTTCAGGGTCTAATGAAGATCCTTGAGAGCATTTCTGGTGTCGGCTTGGGGTGGAATGTACACAGCCGTGGCAATAATCCTATTTTAACAGTGGCCATCAAAACTGCTTTTCAAAACCTACAATTACTGTTTATGCATATTTCTCTCCCTTGCAATTTAAATGGAGTATTATTTTCTCATGTAGAATGCCACAAGCTGAACAATTGATTAAGTGGACAAAATTAATTCATTAGATAGTTCAAATAATGAAAGGTACCGGCGGGACCAGGCCCAATTGAACCCCTGCGTGTGTGTGCGTGCTTATGTGTGTGTGTGCTCTAGTCTGTCTGTGTGTGTGTGTGTGTGTGTGTGTGTGTGTGTGCTCGTTCATTGTCCCGAGCTATAAAAGGATCCTCATTTCTGTCATGTCACCCCGGCATTATTATGATAGACGAGGTGTGTTAGGCGAGCCAGGGGCAACACACGCACACACACACACACACACACACACACACACACACACACACACACACACACACACACACACACACACACACACACACACACACACACACACACACACACACACACACACACACACACACACACACACACACACACACACACACACACACACACACTGACCACCCATTCCTCCCTAGGGGACCTTTTCTAAGCCTTTTATGAGACCACATATGGCAATGACTCAGATAGTTAACTTCTAACCCTCTATATGTACAATACTAATCACTGAATTGGAGTTTAAAGCACAGTAAAGGCATTAAAGCATAGAAATAGAAACTATCATTAGAATGCCTGATTATAGTCATTCTATATCTATGGCATTAGCATAGTGGCTTTGGTAAGAGACCATTGTTCTAGCATTTCACTGTGAATGTATCCAGTAGGAGGTTGTATTACCCTGTTATAACCACAGGGGGCAGTATGGGAGCAGACTATCTCCTATCCCCCACTGTGGGACCAATCATACGTTACATGCACGCATGCACACACACACACACTTCTTACCCTACAAACCTGTTCATTAACCTGAAGTGGTGGTGAAATGGAACATATCCAGTGCAGCTCCCTTTGTGTTGAGCGAGAGAGAGAGAAAGAGAAAGAGAGCGAGAGAGAGAGAGAGAGAGGGAGAGAGAGAGAGTGTGTAGCCCGTAGAGGGGGTGTTAATTGGCATTAATGATGAGAGCTGAGCTGTAGCAGACACATCTCGCCTCTGGAGGAAGAGGGAGGGAGGGACAAAAAGAGACTAATTACAGGTTATCAAACTTGATATATCAGCAAGGTAATTACAGCGTCAGAAAAATGTGTGTGTGTGTGCGCATAATTTGTCTTTATGTATTTTTGTATCTATTTCTTGGCTTGTTATTTTCTCTCTCTCTGTTCCTCTCTCTTTCTCTCTCTCTCTTCATCTCTCTCTCTCTTCATCTCTCTCTCTTCATCTCTCTCTCTCTTCATCTCTCTCTCTCTCTCTCTCTCTCTCTCTCTCTCTCTCTCTCTCTCTCTCTCTCTCTCTCTCTCTCTCTCTCTCTCTCTCTCTCTCTCTATCTATCTCTCAATTTATAGTGTCACCAGTAGCCCCAGTAATTGCTTCCTGTCCCAGCAGCCTTTGGGGCATGTAGACTAGTCTACATGCCATCTTTCCTCTACCCATGGGTCCACACCCTTCATCACTCCTCACGCCCCACCCTGTCTCTCCCCGTCTTCCTCTCGTCTCATACTGTCTCCCCCTGTTTCCTAGTACTGCCTTCCTTCGTCTCTCCTCATCTCTTCCTGTCTTTCCTCGTCTCAACTCATTTAGCTTAACCTTACCCCTCCCTGTTTAAATTGGTGATATTCATTAGGCTTTAGGAAGCAAAACGCTATGGGAGAGCTGCAACGATGTGTGATGGGAAATGTTGAATCTGGTTCAACAATTGTCTAAGCTCCTACCCCTCCCTGCATCCTTATTGGTCTATTGTGGATATCCAATCAGCATTATAGAAAAACTTCTCAGTTGCTGTCTAAATATCTCCCTCTCTTTCCCTCCCTCTCTTTCCCTCCCTTCTCTCTGTCTGAGTTCATGCAAATGGTTGTGTTTTGCACCCAGTATCTGAGGGTTGAGTAATGGCCATGCCCCTGTCTTGTGATGTGTTGTGCTGGCTTCTTGCCCAAAGTAAAGATGATAATGTTCCTCTCCTGTACTCTTTAGTGCTCATGTGGGGTAGAAGTCAAGTCAGTCTACCCGGTGACTGATGAGTCAGAGATAGAAATAGTCTGGGACACAGCAAACATGTCATGTTATCACCCCAAACAATGACTGAACAGAATTACAACACACTCCTAATACTATAATCCTCAAGAGAACTATGTGTTAACTAACACTGTGTTAACTAACCTTCAAACAAGCTTCAATGCCATACAACACTCCTTCCGTGGCCTCCAACTGATCTTAAATGCTAGTAAAACTAAATGCATGCTTTTCAATCGAACGCTGCCCGCACCCGCCCACCGGACTATCATCACTACTCTCGACGGGTCTGACTTAGAATACGTGGACACCTACAAATACCTAGGTGTCTGGTTAGACTCCAATACAAAATTTAATCTAGAATCGGCTTCCTATTTCGCAACAAAGCCTCCTTCACTCATGCTGCCAAACATGCCCTTGTAAAACTGACCATCCTACCGATCCTTGACTTCGGCGATGTCATTTACAAAATAGCCTCCAACACTCTACTTAGCAAATTGGATGTAGTCTATCACAGTGCCATCTGTTTTGTTACCAAAGCCCCATATACTACCCACCACCGCGACCTGTATTCTCTCGTTGGCTGGCCCTCACTACATATTCGTCGCCAAACCCACTGGGTCCAGGTCATCTATAAGTCTTTACTAGGTAAAACCCCACCTTATCTCAGCTCGCTGGTCACCATAGCAACACCCACCCTTAGCATGCGCTCCAGCAGTTATATTTCACTGGTTACCCCCAAAGCCAATACCTCCTTTGGACGCCATTCCTTCCAGTTCTTTGCTGCCAATGACTGGAACGAATTGCAAAAATCCTTGAAGCTAGAGGTTCCCATCTCCCTCACTAACTTTAAGCATCAGCTGTCAGAGCTGCTTATCGATCACTGCACCTGTATACAGCCCCTCTGTAAATAGCACATCCTACTACCTCATCCCCATATTTATTATTTTCCCTAATTTTGCACTCCAGTATCTCTATTTGCACATCATAATTTGCACCTCTATCACTCCAGTGTTAATTCTAATTCGTAACTTATTTCGCCACTATGGCCTATATATTGTCCTACCTTCCTAACCTTACTGCATTCTGCACTACATTTGCACACTCTGTTTATAGATTCTCTATTGTGTTATTGACTGTACGTTTGTTTATTCTCATGTGTAACTGTATTGTTGTTTTTTGTCGCACTGCTTTGCTTTGTCTTGGCCAGGTCGCAGTTGTAAATGAGAACTTGTTCTCAACTGGCCTACCTGGTTAAATAAAGGTGAAATAAAAATAAAATAAAATAAATAAATATGTGATAGCTCCTAATCCTATCATCAGAATGTTACCTAACGTTGTAGGAACGTTCACTGTTTGCTGGGATAGATGTTGCTAGCCTGCTAATGATGTCTCTCAGCTGGGAGACAGAATATCTGCTTTAGCAATTTAAACAATTGTATTGTATTATTCTGTGTTATCATCCCCATGATCAGCTATTTCAGCAGTCTTTGGTGATTTCACATTGCATACTGTTTTGTGATAGTTTTGCGTTGCCAGACATCAAAAGTGTATTCTCTTTTAGAGGAGTTGTCTAAACAGCTGGGGGAGAGGCCAGTTCTGGTTGTTGATTGGAGGGTATAGGTTAAAACGATAGGGCTGGAATGTTTCAAGTCAACCTCTCTTCGACCCCCTCCACACACACACATACACAATCTTGTACAGCTAACCTTGTGGGGACATACAATTCAGTTCCATTGAAAATCCTATTTTCCCTAACCCCTAAACTTAACCATAACCTTAACCCAAAAACCTAACCTCAACCCTAACCCTAACCCTAGCTCCTAACCTTAACACTAAAACTAATCCTATTTCCTAACCCTAACCCTAAACCTAATTCTAACCCCAACAAAATGTCCCCAGTTGGTCATTTTACTCTTGGTTTACTATCCTTGTGGGGACTTCTGTTAGTTAAACACACACACACACACACACACACACACACACACACACACACACACACACACACACACACACAATTGTTTTTCTCCATTGGGCGGAGATCAAATGTAGCAATTTTAAAGCAACTTTTATGCAATTCTACTCATTTTGCAATGGGGCAGAGATATTTTTTTGTTGCAGATTTACAGCATATTACCTGCAATCCTATGCATTTAGCCATGGGGTGGGGATACATGTTTGCACTTTTATGTGCAAATTCTGCACATTTTGCCATGCTAATATGATACACTACATGATCAATGTGGACTCCTGCTTGTCGAACGTCTCATTCCAAAATCATGGGCATTAATATGGAGTTGGTCCCCCTTTGCTGCTAGAACAGCTTCCAATCTTCTGGGATGCCTTTCCACTACATGTTGGAACATTGCTGCGGGGACTTGCTTCAATTCAGCCACAAGAACATTAGTGAGGTCGGCAACTGATGTTGGACGATTAGGCCTGGCTCGCAGTCGGCGTTCCAATTCATCACAAAGGTGTTCAATGGGGTTGAGGTCAGGACTCTGTGCAGGAAAGAACCTTCCCCAAACAGAATCGTCTATAATGTCATTAAATGCTGTAGCGTTAAGATTTCCCTTCACTGGAACTAAGGGGCCTAGCCAGAACCATGAAAAACAGCCCCAGACCATTATTCCTCCTCCACGAAACTGGACACGTGCTGTGGCCCTAAGCGACCACTTAAATCGCTTATGACTGGAGCGAGTCCTGGACTGCAGCTTCTGTGTCTGTGTCGTAGCAGGGCTATGTGTTTCACCCTGGGGCTAGGCACCTGTGCTGACTAGGATCTGTACTGTATATCTTCTCATAGGGAATATGGGTCCCTTTTCCAAGTGAAATAGAACTGGAAGACCGTTTATGGCTATGTGGTTGGTTTGGAATTGCACCCCAGGGAATTGGTTTTAGGTTCCATATTTAGTGACATCCATCCATCCCCCAATCCCTTGTCATCCCTCTATCCCACTAAAGCAGAAGCTAAAGGTGAGAGAAATAACTAGGCAGGGTTTTCTTTTCTCCAATCTATAGAATTCACCCCACTCGTTGTATAAAAATCACTTGTAACCTACAGTGACATTTTTGTTGTTGTTGTTTTGGCTCTGTACTCTAGACTTTGGATTTGAAATGATACAATGACTACGAGGTTAAAGTGAGAGTATTTTTTATTCATATCGGGTGAACCATTTAGAAATGAAAGCACTTTTTGTACGTAGTCTCCACATTTTAGGGGACAAGAGGTATTGGGACAAATTCACTTACAGTATACGTGTATTAAAGTTGTAAAACATTTTTGGTCCCATAGCATGGATGACTACGTTTCCAAAGCTGTCATCAAGGCAAAGGGTGGCTATTTAAAGAATCTCAATATAAGATATATTTTGATATATTTTTAACACTTTTTTGTTTACTACACAATTCCATATGTGTTATTTCATAGTTTTGATGTCTTCACTATTATTCTACATGAGTAGGTGTTCTAAAACTTTGACCGGTACTTCAATACACATATAAGTGAATTTGTCCTGATACTTTTGGTCCTCTGAAAAAAGGGGACTATGTACAAAAAGTGCTGTAATTTCTAAACGGTTCACCCAATATGTATGAAAATATCTTCAAATTAAAGCAGGCACTTTAACTTCATAGTCATTGTATAATTTCAAATCCAAAGTGCTGTTGTGCAGAGCCAAAAAAACAAAACATATGTGACTGTCTCCATTCTTTTGGAGCTCACTGTAGATTGTTAACCTAGATCACTATTAGAGCATTAAGTTATGTGGTGCCGTGGAAACAGCCCAAATGTTTGTTTGTTTGTCTGTTCATATAATGATGGATGTGGTGGTCATGCTAGCTGTTGGCTGACTGGAGCATATCTGATTGGCCGATGGAAACAGATGAAAGGTGAACTCAGCCCACTCTTGGCCAATAGACCGTGGTCTAGCGGAGATCGGCGCCAGTACACACAGCATGCCGGAACTCTTCAAAATGTTAATCCCCCATTTCATCCAGTCTTAAGTGTTTGTTTGTTTCTAGCTGGCGAGCCAGTCATTGAGTGGAATTTGGCTTTGCTTGCGCATTGTTGTCAATTGGCCTTCCACTGCTGCTGCTGCTTCTATCACATAATCTGTACTGTATAGCAGCCCAAACCCTGGTTATGGATGTGGTATTGAGATTCTTTGAACCCAACCCCAGTCCAGCCACAGCCCAGCTTTGTTATGGCGCTCTATGAACCTCTGGGTTCAGCCAAAGATTTGACCCATGTTAGGAAGGAGTGCTAGGATGCTGTGGGTCCATCTCTTCTTCGGTATGCTTTAGACCTTTTTGACCCAAACCTAACCCCAGAGAAAGAGAGAGGGCGAGAGAGAGGGTGAGATAGAGGGAGAGAGAGAGAGAGAGAGAGAGCAGCACCTTGTTCAGGCTCTCCTACTCATGACCTGTGGATACTCTCTCTCTTTTCTCCCTCTCCTCTATTCCCCCCTCCCCTATCTCTCTCTCCCCCTCTCTCTCTCGCTCCTCCGGTTAAATGCTGGAGACACATTTCAGTTGAATGCATTCAGTTGTACAACTGACTAGTATCAATCTTTCCCTTTCCCTCCCTCTCTCCTCAAATACATGCTATTACATCTCCTAGAACACTTAGACTAGAACAGTGTGGTATTTGAAATACTCACATTCTAAGCTGTGTTCACATTTTAAGTGCATGTATTCGTGTATGGGATGTGCAAATGTTTTTATATTTGACTGAGTGCATCTGAGAGAGTGTGTGAGTGTGTGGGTGTGGCGTCAACAATGTGTGTGTGTGTGTGTTTACTGTCTCATAGTGCATCTCTGTTTAATACATATTTGTCTCTTCAGCATTAGTGACTAACTTAATGTGTTTAACCCATTAGATTCTAAGCCCTGTCTTTATAATTGTGGGGGGGGGGATCATTTAGCTATTAGATTTTGAATTTGAAGACCCCTTGAAGTATCAAAAAATATATTTTTGGCCTTATATCTGAGAGATATAAAAAAGAAAAGGAAACAGTTGTTGTGTTTTTTTAAAAACATATATTTAATCCCTTATTTGTGGCACTAAACTGTCTCCATATATACTTCCAGACATTTTTTCAACCTGGAACGTCCTATGTCCTAGAGCAAAACAACCAACATGTACGTGTTCGTGACAGTCACCTTTCCACAGATGGGTCATATTAGTGTGTAGGCCAAACCGTTCGGACACTAGACGATTTTGTAAGTAGACCGATTTTCGGGATGTCTCGTGGTCTGGCAAACACTGCTCTAGCTCTGTCACCTTTCACCGCAGATGCGGAAGTGCGACATAGGCCGATGCGGTGGATTGAGACATATCTCTAGCTTAAACTGACAGATTTTTATGGTAATTATATTTTTGTGGGGGTGCGGACATCGACCTTAGGGGGTTAATGTTACTGGAACTTGAGTGTTGTTCTCTGTGTGTGAGAACAGGTTGGCCTTTCCTGAACAAAGACTTCATTTCAGACCAGCTCATAAACCAAGAACTAGGCCCCTTCTCAGTCTCTCTCTCGCACTCTCGCTCGCACTCTCTCTCTCTCTCTCTCTCTCTCTCTCTCTCTCTCTCTCTCTCTCTCTCTCTCTCTCTCTCTCTCTCTCTCTCTCACTCTCTCTCTAACTCAGGACTTCGAAACACATGTATTCCTTTGAGCTGAAATAAAAACTATAATAATCATATATCATAGTGACCAGAGTTTAGTGCTACGGCGAGCTAAAGGAGAATGGAAAATGTGTGTCTATGTGTTTGTGTGTGTGTGTCTGTGAGTGTGTCTGTGTCTGTTTAAACGGGACACTCGTTTTCAACAACCCTCCACACTCGTTGCCAAGGTGACAGTAAGAGTAGACAAGTGTCAACAACACTAAAGGAACCCTCCATTTCAAGACCTCAGTGACCTTGAGTGATTCAGAGCTCAACAGTTTTTGCTTCCCTCCCAATAAATGTACAATAAATACAATTGTTGGAGGCCAAAAAAACGAATAATTTGTAATCATCGATGGAGATATCAGTGGATGTAAATACATCAGTCTTTAGGTTCATCTGCTAAGTGTAGTTGAGTTAAATTGGGGAGTGTGAATTTTCGTTAGTCATTGTGTATCTTATATAGGGCGGCAGGTAGCCTAGTGGTTAGAGTGTTGGGCCCGTAACTGAAAGGTTGCCGGATCGAATCCCCGAGCTGACAAAGTATAAATCTGTCGTTCTGCCCCTGAACAAGGCAGTTAACCCACTGTTCCTAGGCCGTCATTGTAAATAAGAATTTGTTCTTAACTGACTTGCCTAGTAAAATAAAGGTTAAATAAAAAAAATAAAAAATATCACACATGCACAGCATACATAGCCAATTTTTTTTTTATTGTATCCTCGCTACTCAACTCCCGCACAGAGGTCGAGAACCGTGCGTCCTGCGAAACACGACCCCGCTTAACCCGGAAGCCAGCCGCACCAATGTGTCGGAGGATACACCGTACACCTGGCGACCGTGTCAGCGTGCATGCGCCCGGCCCGCCACAGGAGTCGCTAGAGCGCGATGGGACAAGGACAACCCGGCCGGCCAAACCCTCCCCTAACCCGGACGACGCTGGGCCAATTGTGCTCCGCCTCCTGGGTCCCCTGGTCGCGGTCGACTGCAACACAGCCTGGAATCTAACCAGGATCTGTGGTGACACAACTAGAACTCCCATGCAGAGCCTTAGACCGCTCCGCCACTCAGGAGGCATAGCCTATTTATATTATCACTTGTCAGGTAACACTAGAGCTGCTGCTACATATTACTCATTGCTGCTGGAGTGAAACGTGCTTATGAAGGGCAAAATTATTCTAAATACAATTCTAATTACAATCCCATGTTAAAAACAGTTTTAATGGCCACGATTATTATTTTTCTCAACGGGTTATTGAAGCACGCCACCCATTCGCCATTCAAATGCGTAGGCAACGGTAGCCAGCCTTCAGCACCACTTTGCAATGTGAGTTGGAGGTAGTATGCATTTTGAAAACATGTACTTAATTGTTTGTAACCTGAACGTTTTACTTCATATTATGAGTCATGTCTTACCTGGCTTCAAAGTAGCCTAGGCAAAATCTGACCATAGAAACGTGGAGGCAATTAGGAGAGACCGGGGATGGGAGTAACACTTTTTGTTTGAGCATCAGTAACTCAGTGGTTGTTCATGCTATATCTCTCAAATGTTGATACACTGTACCCATATTTGTCTACTACAAATAAAACGTGGATGTCTACTACACAATCACAGATTATATGAGTTAATGTCAAATACAAAGAGTTCCGTTGTTACAACTTACCCCACTACTGGGGTGAGTTGTAACACTAGCTGGGGAAAAATGTAACAATGAGAGGTAATTTGCTGAAATAAGATCCACACTATCCAATTTATGCAAAAACTTTATTGAAGAATAAAGAATAAACAGTTTTGAATAAAGTGAAAAATTTAAACGGACAAAAAAAACACTTACTTAAACTAAATTTAGCACAAAAACAATTGCTGTGTGTGTTTGTGTGTGTGAGTGTTCGTGTGTGTGTGTGGACTGTATTCCTGAATGTGCATGTGTCACATAAGGGTTCAATCACTGTCACAGTTGTGGCAAATGTAGATGGCTGCCCCTGGGGTGCAGGCTTTGTGGGCCCAGAACTGACAACGTACACACTTGACCCACACTTCTTTTGACCTTGAGTTTGCAAAGTGTTCCATGCACACAATGCAGAAATTCTCATCAGAGGTGTCAGAATGCTCTTGGTCGTTGGGCTTGTTTGCTTTGTTTTCTTCTTTTGCCCCTTTCCAGACAGCTGCACTTTTCCCAGTGATCCTCTTCTTATCTTCCTCTTCAGGTGCCTGTTTCACAGGTGTATCTGTAAGGATTTCTGATTGTCTCTTCTTTTCTCTTCCCACTGGGAGTCTTCCTTGGTCCTGCTTTGGGAAATGGACGGAGAGCAGGTGGACTGAAACCCACTTGAACAGCTGAGGCTTGATTTGAGGGGTCCTGCTGATTTTCCTCTTGAGGGGTCAAGTAAGTCTGCGAAAAGGCTTGGCCTGCCTGGTCAACTGGAAAGGAGACTGGGACTGGCTGGTTTACAGTTTACAGTTATTGTCCAATGCCAACTGGTATGCAAACTTCCTGACCTAAAAGCAAGTCAACAGTAAACATGTTATCCCAATGAATGATGTACGACCCCTTGGGGCAATCAGTGATAAACAAGGGCAATCAGTGATAAACAAGCCACAACAACCGTTGCGGAAAAGCTGTTAATCACTGGTCTCTACCTCTTCATAATGGGGACAATAATTGTGGAGTGAAATATTTTCCTTAAACATACGAGTGTCCCCTTTTTTATTTCTCATTCATACCTCTCGGGGGGTTAACCCATAGTTCAGATCAGCTGCTTCCTTCAAATACTCAGTCAAGAGTACCTCCTGAAGACTCTCGTGACTACTACGGTAGCCTACATGGGGCTGCTCACTTGAACCCTCTTCTCTTATTTTCAGTGAGTCTTTACAATATCTGTAAAATGCGACGTGACAGATGGAATAGGCCTTGGCGACTGACTTCAATTGCAGCCTTTCTCAGAATGTCTGTAGGGACACCCCTGTGTTGTCTTACGCTTCCACTGCCTAGGCATGCTGGAAAAAGGAGAAAAGTACAAAAAACATCATAAGGGAATGGTTGTAACATTTTTTATAAATTTTTTTAATGAACTGTTACAACTATCCCCACCCCAAGCAGCCATTACATAGCTTACTGTTTTAGCACGTGGGTTGCTAAAGCAAATCATCAAATTAAACTAGAGAAACTGCTACTTTAGGTTATGTAAGTCAAACCATTGTATCTACAATACAATGAACACTAGGCAAAAAATAATCTTCATAAAAAAATGTACTTTCTTACCTGAAAATCTGTTTTTTGGTCGTAAATCCATAATGTTGCTCACAGAGACATGCCACTTCTCCTGTGAGCTCAAAAAGGAAATGGGAGGATACGATATCACCCCAGCTCTTTTCCGATTGGTCAAACTGACAGAGTTACAACTAACCCAGTGTTATAACACTCCCCGGTCTCCCCTATTTTATAGACTTCCTCATATGTGTCAGGTTCTGACTGAGGCCAGGTCTCTGGCTCTCTCTAGGGGGAGCTGTAGGGCCACAGTTGGG
Source organism: Thymallus thymallus (assembly GCA_023634145.1). Lineage (NCBI taxonomy): Eukaryota > Metazoa > Chordata > Actinopteri > Salmoniformes > Salmonidae > Thymallus > Thymallus thymallus. The sequence goes on from CM042383.1 coordinate 11,021,038, forward strand.
ACCTGACAATGGACTGGGTTGTTTTTAGTTCTAGTTAATTTCAATCCCCAATTAGAGGCAGCTGTCTCGAGTTGGGGATTCTATGTTCTATTGTTTTCCACCTGTGTGTGGATTCTTGTGTGTTGTACCTTGGTTTGTGGTCACGCCAGGTCACGGTCGCTACCTCTCCTTTGTTTTCGGTTTTGGAATTATTATAGAAAATAAAGGAATGTCTGTTCACTCCAGCTCTGCATCTCGTTCCGTACACATGCACTGTGACAGAGGAATCCACCGCCATGGGACTAAGCAGGGTTGGACGTTGGGGGATATCCTCCTCGGTCCTTAGCCCGGAGCCTCCAGTGACAGCCCGCAGGCTGGAGCCTCCAGTGAAGCTCCGCAGTCCGGAGCTCCTCAGCGTGCCGGTGCCCAGTCCGGGGCCGGTCGTCTGCTCCACTACAGTGCCAGAGCAGTCCGCTCCACCGGGGTCCAGCCCTGGACCGGTCGTCTGCTCTTCTACAGGGTCGGAGCGGTCCGCACCACCGGAGTCCAGTCCGGGACCGGTTGTCTGCTCCCCTACAGTGCCGGAGCAGTCCGCTCTACCAGTGCCCAGTCCGAGACCAGTCGTGTGCCCAGCTCCAGCGCCGGAGCAGTCCGCTCCACCGGTGCCCAGTCCGGGCCCGGTCGTCAGCCCCACTACAGTGCCGGAGCGGTCCATTCCACTGGTGCCCAGTCCGGGTAGGGGCTACAGTCCTGCTCCTGAGCCGGAGCCCCCGCCTGATCTGGTGCCACGTCAGGTACCGGGTCCAGAACTCCCACCGACAACCGCCCCTTGGTTTGTGGTCACGCCAGGTCACGGTCGCTGCCTCTCCTTTGTTTTCAGTTTTGGAATTATTATAGAAAATAATAATAATGTTTTCCCGCGAATTGCATTTTGGCAAATGTTTGAAAATGATGTTTTATTGGCTACTTCATTACAGGAGTTGCATGTTCTGTTAAGATGCATTACCATAATCTAAATGGGATTTCTCTCATTCTGAGCACCGTGGTTGGACGCCCTTAATGGGTTATGCATCTAATGCATATGGGTCTGGTAAATTTCTCAAATGGCCGGTAAATTAAAATCTTCCTGATCACGTAGTCCGGCCCACATTTTCCTAATGGAAACCCTGATGTGTGTGTGTGTGTGTGTGTGTCTGCCACATTTCACTCTTTCCTCCAGCCATGGCCACTGGTTCTCCCTGTTGGCTTACAGGCTTTCCAGCAGCAACATCATTAGTTAAGTGTGTGTGGTGTGTGGTGTGTGGTGTGTGGTGTGTGTGTGGGCGGGGGGGGGGGGTTTGTTCTTCTATATACGTGTGCGTGTGCACGTATGTGTATGTGTGGAGGGGGAGGTAAATCTAATCGTTTCCTCATTTAGATGTGTCAATGGCCTGAACCGTCTGACCTCACAAACATGCACACAAGTTGTGCACACACACACGCGCATGCACACAACGATCCTCCAATACAATTGCCCATTCACGCTCTTAAACACGTAGAAGCATTGGCGTTACATTGCTATTATGAACTCAATTACAGAGCTCTCTCCCTGTCTTGCTGGTATTTCAATACTCAAGTTATATAAACTGGAGCTGTCAGATGCTGAGGTGAATCTGATTGACTGGCCATTTAGAATACTGTATAAGATCAGACGAGATAACATAGTCCTTTATCTTAACGTATCTTAAACAGTATTCTAAATGGTATTTTAGTGTTCTAAATTAGGGAAGGGAATTGCCACTGATCTCACGATACATTACAAACATATTTCTCACCATATGAGAGGGAGCCATGAGAGGGATAAGAGAGAGAGAGCCATGAGCAAACGAGTTTTGATCAGTCATGGAAATAAAATAAAAGTGCTGAAAACAAATTAGCTCCCTATTTAAAAAAACAGGGTGGAAAATAAGCTGTACAGGAAAAATACAGCCGACTAGCACAAAAATAATATTGCGATATATGGTCAAAAAGAATATCCCGATATATAAATGTTTAGATTTTTCCCCCCATTCACTTTTCTATAACCTGTGAAAGTAACCACACCTTCCTCTTGACCTCCGGCTCATGTCCCCTAATCTTTTGAAAGGGCTTGACGATTATATCATCAAATTTGTGGAAAGACTGTTATTTAAGATATATTTGTGGATTAATTTACTTCTGCCAAATGCCTTTTATGAATTATTTTTCAAAAAGCCTAGAAAAGTTCAAAACTACAAGGCTGAGGCAATCACTTCCTGGTAACTTTCATAGCGCATTACAAGCTCTCAGATCCGCTCACAAACGCCCTGCACTAACTTTCAAGCCCTGCAAAAGAGCATAGAATTATAAACACTAATTTCATAATAAAATGTAATTAATTGAATGTAATCTTATAGGTTTATGCCAAAGAGACTGTGTTATATCTCATCTATGTGTAGAATTCAGTTGAGCTCATCAGTATTGACAATCCTCTGTTCAAACTCTCCCGACAGACCTTAAGTTTGAAGTTCTGGTGAATCAGACACTTGAGGTCACTGCTAAGCCCTGTTCCAGGGTCAGATTAGTGTGTGGTCTCAGGGGGTGGACTGAAGGACAGGAGCAGTCAAAGCTGATCCCTGAGCAGTTATTGGGGGGGGGGGGGGCGGTTCACCTTGGAGTGACTCAGTACTTAGAGGAGTAAGTCAGAGTGTCTGGATTTACATGAATCAAATCAAATCAAATCACACAGAGCAGCAGTGACTGAGTGAGAGCACGCACGCACGCACACACACACACACACACACACACACACACACACACACACACACACACACACACACACACACACACACACACACACACACACACACACACACACACAACCTCCCCTCAAACCCTCATTAATCCCCAACTTTACACTTTTTAATGTTCTTGGTTAGTTAGCTTATTCCATCTGATGACTAGCACGTGAATACATCCACCCCCAGACAAGCCAATAATCCCAACCCCCAGCCAAGCCATTAACCCAACCCTCTCTCCCAGTAAGTCAAAGCACAGCCAGATGCTCTTACCTTTCAACACAAGAAAAGGAAGCCATTTGACTTTTCAATGAATCATGGATGAATCCAATAGGTATCGATTGTTTCCCCTTGTCAAGACAGGCTTCAAGACCTGCAGGTGCAATTAGGGGCCTTCGTTTGTTGTCAAGGCAGAGATGGAGAGAGAGGGGGATGGAGAGAAAGAGAGCGGGAGAGCATTAGTACTCCGAGGAGAGAGAGGGAGAGAAGAAGAGAGGAGGGAGAGGAGAGAGGTGAAGCTAGTTGAAGCTAGGGGAGGTATAAGACTTCTATTGCTACTCTGTGAAGTGCTGTTCCAGATAGATGAAGAGAGATACAGATACACGTTATCAACACATCACTTCTTAGATCACAAGCCAGTGATACCTCAGTTCACCTTGCTTATAGGCTTTTTGTTGGTATTTGTTGGTATTTTAAGAGCAGCAGCTACTCTTCCTGGGGTCCAGCAAAATTAAGGCAGTTATACATTTTAAAAACATTACAATACATTCATAACAGATTTCACAACATATTAAGTGTGTGCCCTCAGGCCTCTACTCTACTACCACTTATCTATAACACAAAATCCATGTGTGCATGTGTGTATAGTGCGTATGTTATTGTGTGTTTGTTTGTGTTGCTTCACAGTCTCCGCTGTTCCATAAGGTGTATTTTTATACGTTTTTTTTTATCAAACTTTGCTGCTGGCATGATTTACTTGAAGTGGAATAGAATTCCATGTAGTCATGGCTCTATGGAGTACTGCGCACCTCCCATAGTCTGTTCTGCACTTAGAGACTGTGAAGAGACCTCTGGTGGCATGTCTTGTGGGGTATGCATGGGTGTCCGAGCTGTGTGCCAGAAGTTCAAACAGACAGCACGTTGCATTCAACATGTCAATACCTCTCACAAATACAAGTAGTGATGAAGTCAATCTCTCTTCCACTTTGAGCCAGGAGAGATTGACATACATATCATTAATGTTAGCTCCCTGTGTACATCCAAGGGCCAGCTGTGATGCCCTCTTATGAGCCTATTTTCCTGCGTCCCTCTTTGTGGCACCTGACCACACGGCTGAACAGTAGTCCAGGTGCGACAAAACTAGGGCCTGAAGCACCTGCCTTGTTGATAGTGCTGTTAAGAATGCAGAGGAAAGCTTTATTATAGACGTAATTCTCCCCGTCCTAGCTACTGTTGTATCAATATGTTTTCACCATGACAGTTTACAATCCAGGGTTACTCCAAGCAGTTTAGTCTCCTCAACTTGCTCAATTTCCACATTATTCATTACAAGATTTTGTTGAAGTTTAGGGTTTAGTGAATGATTTGTATTTAGGGCTAACTTCTTCATTGCCACCCATTCTGAAACGAACTGCAGCTCTTTGTTAAGTGTTGCTGTCATTTCAGTCGCTGTGGTAGCTGACGTGTATAGTGTTGAGTCATCCGCATACATGTGCATGTCGTTAGTAAAGATTTTAAAAAATAAGGGGCCTAGTGAGCTGCCCTAGAGAATTCCTGATTCTACCTGGATTCTGTTGGAGAGGCTTCCATTAAAAAACACCCTCTGTGTTCTGTTAGACAGATATCCACAATATAGCAGGGGGTGTAAAGCCATAACACAAGTTTTTCTATAATGTCAAAAGCTGCACTGAAGTTTAACAAAACAGCCCCCACAATATTTATATCATTAATTTTCTCATTAATTTTAGGTGTTCCAAAGCTTTTTACTATCATTCTTTATTTCATTTATCTTTGTTTCATAGTGTAGTTTATTCTTTTTATTCAGTTTAGTCACATGATTTCTCATTTTGCAGAATGTTTGCCAATCGGTTGTACAGCCAGACCTATTTGCCATCTCTTTTGCTTCATCCCCCTCAACCATACAATTTTTCAATTCCTCATCAATCCACAGGGATTTCACATTTTTTACAGTCATTTTCTTAATGGGTGCATGCTTATTAGTAACTGGGATAAGCAATTTCACAAATGTGTCAAGTGCCGCGTCTGGTTGCTCATCATTACACACCACGGACCAATATTAAAATATACAGTACATCAACAACATAGGAATCACTTTTAAACGTATTGTATGACCTCTTATAAACTTTGGAACTTTGGTTTTCCTAGATATGGCTACAATATTGTGATCACTACATCCGATGGATTTGGATACTGCTTTCAAACAATTTTCTGCAGCATTAAATACTTTTTTGGTTACTACAGGATTCAATATTTGTTATTTAAAAGTTTTGATGTCTTCAATATTATTCTACAATGTACAATAAAGAAAAACTGTTGAACGAGTAGGTGTGTCAAAACTTTTTACTGGTACTGTATGCCTCACTATCGAACTCCCTATTAGGAATGCAGGTACAAACAGATGCGCACACACACACACACACACACACACACACACACACACACACACACACACACACACACACACACACACACACACACACACACACACACACACACACACACACACACACACACACACACACACACACACACGCTCCCTGGGCTCTTCATAAGCGGAATCGCCTCACTTTATATTTCCTCTTGTGGGCTGTACCGGCACTTAAAGAAAAACACAATTTGATTCAATGCCAGTATAGGGGTGTTTCTCTGCTAAACTCTCACCCCCCTCCCACTGTTGTTACTGTAAGTAATTTGGAACGCTCCACCTGCAGCCTGGTGTGCTGAATCCCCATTAGGATACACACAGGCACACACAGTCTCAGCACTTAGAGCTGCTCTCCTTAAGTGGTAAAAAGAGCCCAGAACTGCTCATGTAGTACAGTAGCACCTCTCCTGTAATGTGTGGTCACTTGGGATGGGCCTTTCTGCTGCTGACAACATGCTGGACTAACTGTCCTCATCACTCGGAGTGAATCCAAAGTGTTTTTGTTCTACTTTGAATTTGGTAGACTTGAAGAATGTCATCAACATTTTAGCTGGCGCGTTATCATTTTCACTACTGAGTTATACACTTTGAATGTTTGGGTTTTGATACATGTTGAATGTTTGGGTTTTGATACATGTTGAATGTTTGGGTTTTGATATATATTTAATTGTCACGGATCCCTCCGGTACTGTTGCTCATTCCGTGCACCAGTTCTGGAGGTCTATGTCACCGGCCTCTAGGAGTGATTGAACTGCCTCATTACGCACACCTGGTTCCCATTCCCCCCTGACCAGCGTTGTTATATATGTGCCCGCTGTTACCCATTGTCCTTGTCGATTATTGTTAGTTCTGCAAGTACCTGTGCATTGTATCGGCTTTCGTGCTACGGGTATTTGTGCACTCGTGTTACGGGTCTCGTCCCGTGATGTATGTAGAGGTTTACACCTCGCTCTTTTGTTTGGGTTTCAACCCTGTGTTAATATATATATATATATGTATGCTTTGTTTGGGGAGAAAATAAACTCCCTATTACGTATTCCTGTGCCTGTCTCCAATCCTTGTATACAGCGTGACATTAATGAAGGTTTTAATACATATTGAATGTTTAGGTTTTGATACATATTGAATGAGGGTTTTGATACATTTTTTATGAGAGTTTTGATACATATTGAAGGAGGGTTTGATACATATTGAATGAGGGTTTGATACATATTGAAGGAGGGTTTTGATACATATTGAATGAGGGGTTTGATGCATATTGAAGGAGGGTTTTTATTCATATTGAAGGAGGGTTTTGATACATATTGAATGTTTGGTTTTTGATACATATTGAATGAGGGGTTGGATACATATTGAATGAGGGTTTTGATACATATTGAAGTAGGTTTTTGATACATATTGAATGAGGGTTTTGATACATATTGAATGAGGGTTTTGATACATATTGAATGAGGGTTTTGATACATATTGAATGATTGGGTTTTGATACATATTAAATTAGGGTTTGATACATATTAAATTAGGGTTTGATACATATTAAATTAGGGTTTGATACATATTAAATTAGGGTTTGATACATATTGAATGAGGGTTTTATACATATTGAATGAGGGTTTTGATACATATTGAATGAGGGTTTTGATACATATTGAATGAGGGTTTTATACATATTGAATGAGGGTTTTGATACATATTGAATGAGGGTTTTGATACATATTGAATGAGGGTTTTGATACATATTGAATGAGGGTTTTGATACATATTTAAAGACGGTTTTGATACATATTGAATCCCGGTTAGTTGTTTAACATATAATCCAGATTGTAATGTGATGCAATGTCGCTGTTTTTATTGCCCACATTCAATAAGTTAGCAATCAATTCAACCTCTCTCTCTCTCTCTCCCCATACCCTCATCCATCTTTCTCTCTCTATCTCTCTAGTTATACAGGCAGAGTGGTGGGAAACGGTCTCCAGGCCCAGAAGCAGAACCCAGAGGTCAAGGTTCGCAGCCCTAACCCCGAACTGGCCGAGGTCAAGGAGAGGCTGGAGCGCTTCAACCAGGTAGGCCGAGTTGGCTATAGGTACATACAGCACAAACAGATGGGACCAGACAAGGTGAAGGCAATTGATTAACAGGTTTATACTATTATCAGTCAGTTCCCATGTGAGAAAATGGGTTTTAGAATTACACGTGTAAAGAAACATATTTTTGTTGTGTGTTTCGGTGTGTGTACTTAGAAAGGTTGTACTAGTATATGTGCAGACAGTGTACGCTGTCTAAAGGTACAGAACTTAACTAGTCCTCTAGAGATTTCAGACCTACACAGAAGAACTACATTCTGTGGAAGTGGGACGAGAGCCTAAAGCAGTGGATGTGGATCCATGTCTCTTACAACACAATGAGAACAGAGCAGATTCCTACTGTACCATACTGTATTCTACCCTCAGGGCCGGTGTTGTCGAGGAGAGGAGGAATGTATGAAACCTGATACAGATGCTACAATCTACTGTTTTCTATACTGTGTGTGTTATTATCCTATCTTATATACTCTATATAGGACAATTCTGATCTTGGTGGGTCATATTTAAAATAGGTAAAACTGGAGATTGGTTCTGGATTGGTTCTGGATTTACTGTACCTAGTCCGTTTCAGTACGTTTGATCCTGTTACTTGAATATTTAACACACCATGACATCTGAGGCATAGTAGTATTTTGTTAGCTGACCTCTTCTTTCCTGTGTTTCTCTCTTATACCTACATTGTTTTGGGAGCAAATGATAAATGATGAATGATAAATGATGCGTGAGAGAGAGAAAGAGAGAGAAAGAGAGAGAAAGAGAGAGAGAGAGAGAGGGAGAGAGAGGGAGAGTGGGAGAGAGAGGCCGCCGTAAGCAGACCTGGCTCTCAAGAGAAGACAGGCTATGTGCACACTGCCCACAAAATGAAGTGGAAACTGAGCTGCACTTCCTAACCTCCTGCCAAATGTATGACCATATCAGAGACACATATTTCCCTCATATTACACAGATCCACAAAGAATTCGAAAACAAACCCAATTTTGATAAACTCCAATATCTACTGGGTGAAATACCACAGTTTGCCATCACAGCAGCAAGATTTCTGTCTTGTTGCCACAAGAAAAGGGAAACCAGTGAAGAACAAACACCATTGTAAATACAACCAATATTTATGTTTATATATTTTCCCATTTGTACTTTAACTATTTAACTATTTGCACATTGTTACAACACTGTAGATATGCATAATATGACATTTGAAATGTTTTTGTTCTTTTGGGACTCCTGAGTGTAATGTTTACTGTTAATTGTTATTGTTTACTATCTACTTCACTTGCGTTGGCAATGTTAACAGAGACAGAGACAGAGACAGAGAGACAGAGGGAGAGAGAGAGGCAGAGAGAGAGAGAGAGAAAGCCAGACATCGGGAGAGAGCGACACACAGAGAGCAAAAGGCCAGCAGTGAGTGACGGCCAGGCGGAGATGACACAGTGCAGCTTCAAAGTGACACTGTTGTTATGTAGATGAGGATTAGGTCCTGAAAGGGCCAAGTATAAAGGCCCATTACCCAGGGGTCCCTAGAGGCCATTTGAGGGGATAGATTCTGTTCCACCAGGCCTTTTGTGGCCCAGAATATTATACCCTCAGAACACACACTGCCCATCTCCTTTTATCTCTTTCTCCCTCGCTCACTTTGTCCTCTCCTTTCTCATTCTCTTTCTAACACTGTCCCTCTCTCTCCTCGTCTGTTTTAAGCCCCTCTCTCTATCCTCTCACTCTCTGTGTTCCTCTCTCTCTCTCTCTCTCTCTCTCTCTCTCTCTCTCTCCCCTCTTTCTTACTTCCTTACCGTCCATCATCTCTCCCTCTCCTCCCTTCTCTCATTCTCTCTCTCTCTCTATCGTTTGGCGCCGCCCTGAGTGGTCGCCTTTTAAGCAGCTCCCGTTGTCCGTGCATTAATTGTTGTTTTAGTTCGTTTTCTTTCGTCTTTTTTCTTTAGTTTTATTTTTTATTTTGCTACAGTCGAACTATAACAGTTCAGGATTATGGATTTTATGGATTTTATCGCAGCTGAACGTCGACAGGAGTCGTCAACTGTTATTGTTTACAACAGAGCCCAGCTCCTGGATTTAGCCCACGCAGCGCTGCTGCTCCCCAGGGAAAAGTTTGATATTCCGGACGAATTGAAAAGACGACGCCGTGGACGCAGGGCGGGATTGAAATGTAAGGCAAAGCGGAGGAGGTTCAAGTACAAGCCGGTTATACCGTCTATTATTATGGGCAATGTGAGGTGTCTACATAACAAGATGGATGAGTTGGCGGGACTTGTTCGTGGACAAAGGATTTATCGGGAAGCTAGCCTAATGTGTTTTACTGAGACTTGGCTGAACGACATCATACCCATACAGAACGTCACTATCGACGGTTTCCAGACCATCACAGCGGACAGGGATCGCGTCTCTTCCGGTAAGAGTAAGGGTGGTGGGCTGGCTTTATTAGTTAACAACAGATGGTGTCATCCGAACCATATTACTCTTAAGGAAAAGTTTTGTAGCCCGGACATTGAACTGCTAGCCGTTAGCCTGAGACCCTACTATCTACCTAGGGAATTCACGGCGGCCATTGCTGTTATTGTTTACATCCCGCCCTCTGCTGACGCAAACGCAGCGTGTGACGTCATCCACTCTGTTATCGCGAGGTTACAGACAGCGCATCCCAGTGCTTTCCTTGCAATTTCGGGGGATTTTAACCATGCATCTCTCTCTTCAACGCTGCCCACGTTCAAACAGTTCGTGAAGTGCCCAACCAGGAATAATAAAACTCTGGACTTGTTATATGCTAATGTGAAGGATGCATACAACTCCACTGCACTCCCTCCCCTCGGTAGATCGGATCACAACCTTGTCCACCTCACCCCACTCTACAGGCCTATGGTCCAACAGCAGCCTGCAACCACCAGGACTATTAGGAGATGGTCCCCGGAGGCGAATGAGGCCCTACAGGACTGCTTTGAAACAACAGACTGGGATGTGTTCTGTGAGGCTCATGGGGAGGACATCGATGGACTCACTGACTGCATAACAGACTATATTAATTTTTGTGTAGACAACACTGTACCCACCAGGAAGGTACGCTGTTTCCCAAACAATAAACCCTGGGTCACCAGCGACCTGAAGGCCCTGCTGAATGAGAAGAAGAGGGCCTTCAAGGAGAAGGACAAGGACAAATTGAAATGCGTCCAGAGGGAGCTGAAGTTGCGGATTGCTGAGGGGAAGAGAGTGTATAAGGAGAAGATGGAGGACAAGCTGAGGCAGAGCCAGGTGAGAGAGGTGTGGAAGGGTATGAGAAATATCACTGGCTTCAAAAAGTCAAACAGTGCGCAGACGGAGGGGACCCAGGACAGAGCCAATGAGCTGAACCAATTTTTTAACAGGTTCGATACTGGCCCTGTCCACCTCCCCTCCAGCTCCCCAGACCACACACCCTCACGGCTATCCCACCCCCACTTTGCTCACAGCACCTCTGCTGAGACAATCAGTGACCCCACCTCCGCCCCTGCCCCCCCTGGACTGATCCTCAACACCCCCCTTCCCCCCACCTCCCTACCTGGGCTGGCTTTCACCACCAACCAAGTGAAGAGAGAGCTGGAGAGACTACACCAGTGGAAAGCGGCGGGCCCTGATGGCATCAGCCCAAGGGTGCTGAGGGTCTGTGCTGACCAACTGTGTGGAATACTCCAGCGTCTTTTCAACCTTAGCCTGAGCCTAGAAAGGGTCCCTGTGCTGTGGAAAACATCCTGCCTCGTCCCAGTGCCCAAGAAGGCACACCCCACTGTCCTGAATGACTTCAGACCTGTAGCGCTAACATCCCACATCATGAAGACCCTGGAAAGGTTAGTCCTCGCTCACCTCAGACCCCTGGTGTGTTCATCAATGGACCCCCTGCAGTTTGCATACCAGCGCAACATCGGGGTGGATGATGCAATCATCTACCTTCTGCAGAGGGCCTACTCTCACCTGGACAACGCAGGTTGCACTGTGAGGGTCATGTTTTTTGACTTCTCCAGTGCCTTCAATACCATTCAGCCCCTGCTACTGGGTGAGAAGATGAGGAGGATGAAAGTGGAAGGACCCTTAGTCTCCTGGGTCACGGACTACCTGACCGGTAGGCCACAATTTGTGCGACTACAGAGCTGTGTGTCAGAACGGGCAGTTAGCAACACAGGGGCCCCCCAGGGTACGGTCCTGTCCCCCTTCCTGTTCACCCTCTACACCTCAGACTTCAGATATAACTCTGAAACATGCCACCTACAGAAGTTCTCGGATGACTCTGCTATTGTAGGGTGCATCAGGGGTGGGCAGGAGGAGGAGTACAGGAGCACAATCAGTGACTTTGTGTTGTGGTGTGAGCAGAACCACCTTCAGCTCAACATCAGCAAAACTAAGGAGATGGTGGTGGACTTCAGGAGAACCAAGGCACAACTGACTGCAGTCCCTATAAAGGGGATGGATGTGGAAATGGTTGAGTCATACAAGTTCTTGGGTGTCCATATGGACAACAGACTGGAATGGGCTGGTAACACCGGGGCCCTGTACAAAAAGGGCCAGAGCCGACTCTACTTTCTGAGGAGGCTCAGGTCCTTCAACGTGTGCAGTAAACTACTGCATACCTTCTACCAGTCTGTGGTGGCCAGTGCCATCTTTTTTGCAGTGGTGTGCTGGGGAGCAAACATCAAAGCCGGTGATGCTACTCGGGTAAATAAGCTGATCAGGAAGGCTAGCTCTGTCCTGGGGATGAGCCTTGACACTCTAGAGGAGGTGGCGGAGAGACGGATCCTGGCCAAACTGCTGGCCATCATGGACAACGTCACCCACCCTCTGCACGCTATGGTTATGACGCAGAGGAGCTCTTTCAGTCACAGACTGATCCCACCACGGTGTGCCAGAGAGCGCTACAGGAGGTCCTTCCTGCCGGCGGCTATGAGACTATATAATGCCTCACCGGGGTGCCGTGCCGTCGGCAACATAGATCTGGAACTGTTGGGGTGCTAGGACCTAGTTTAATAATTATGCATCCATCCGTGAGTAACTCTGTTCCGTCAGCACTCATCCACTCAGGCCATACGTATTCATACAGGTCTGTATATACATACCCATGTACAGTTGTTATATTATATCACATGCAATATTGTAAGTAATTATTGGACCTAGGCATTCACTCAGGAATGCATATTAGTATCCTGCCAGTTGCACCTTTTCTCATTGCTTTTAGTATATCAAATGTGCAATAAGTGCAGTTGTCTGTAATTAAACCCTGCGCACTAAGGACTGTATTTTAAGGGAATTACTATTATTACCCCAATGATATCATACACACATTTAGCTATTAAAGTATCTCTTCCTGTCATTTACCTGTACAGTTTGTGTAAACATGCAAGTATTCACTTATCTGTAAATATAACTGTATACCTAACTGTACAGCTAATTTAACCATGCAAAATTTTCACCTACCTGTTCATTTACCCAGTCTGTCTATTAAGTAAACTATTATTACCCTCGCTCATATCATACGCATTAGCTACTGAAGTATTTCTCTGCCATCAACCTGTATAGTATAGTTAACCATCCAACATCCACCAATGTATAGTGTACATATTCAGCCAACCACTCATACTATGCAATGTCCTTTTATAGCTTTTTTTTGCACTCCAGATATCCTGTATTTCTATACTTTTTCATACTGCCGCTCTATGTATCATGTACCGTGTATCTGTCTTTTGTGTACTTTCGTTGTGGCATTTTGCACCTGCCCTGTGTTTTTGTTGTAGCTGCTTGATAATGAAATTTCCCCCCCGGGGGATCAATAAAGTACCTATCTATCTATCTATCTATCTGTCTCTCTTATCTTTCTCTCTCTCTCTTTTTCTTCCTCTCTGACTTTCTACTCATCTGTCCATCCTGTCACTAAGAGATGACTGATGTCTCCTCTGATTGACAATGGTGACTTCCTCCTGCGTTGCATTCTTGGGTGGCGAGGGGTCGTTGCCATGGTAACACATAAAGGAGACACGATGCTGTTGACATTTAAAGATTCAATTCTACCTTGATGCTCCTAGTGAGAGAAAGAGAGACACGGAGAGAGAGAGAGAGAGAGAGGTGCTGGGCTTCAGTGTTTACTTCAGATAAGAGCACTGACAGGGTCACCGAGAGTGGCAAACTGTTTAATCTGTCCATAGCCGCTTTCCAGGATTCACTGGATAAACACACAGAAGATGGGGGAAGAGACACGCGCGTTTGCACACAACACACATGCACGCACGCACGCACGCACGCGCACACACATACACACACAAATGAGAGAATGGCCACACGTGTTTGCACAGAGACACACGCACGCACACACTCACAAAAACATACACACTGACTTTTACAAGCTTGTACATATCTGAGATGTGCGAGTAATTATCATAAGACAGCAAGGGGCCTGATATCCTACAGGTGTGTGTGAGTGTGTGTGTGCGTGTGTGTGTGTGTGTTAAGAGGATTGTACAGAGTGGTGAAGTGACAGTGTCTGTAACAGGGTACTGATACCCAGGGTACTGATACCCATGGTACTGATACACAGGGTACTGATACACACAGGGTACTGATACCCAGGGTACTGATACCCAGGGTACTGATACACAGGGTACTGATACACAGGGTACTGATACACAGGGTACTGATATACAGGGTACTGATACACACAGGGTACTGATACACAGGGTACTGATACACAGGGTACTTATACCCAGTGTACTGATACACACATGGTACTGATACACAGGGTACTGATACCCAGGGTACTGATACACAGGGTACTGATACACACACACTGACATACTCCATACTGTTTACACCCAGGGTACTGATACACAGGGTATTGATGCACACACACTGACATACTACATACTGTTTACACCCAGGGTACTGATACACACACACTCTGACATACTCCATACTGATAACACCCAGGGTACTGATACACACACTGACATACTCCATACTGTTTACACCCAGGGTACTGATACACAGGGTATTGATGCACACACACTGACATACTACATACTGTTTACACCCAGGGTACTGATACACACACACTCTGACATACTCCATACTGTTTACACCCAGGACACTGATACACACACACTGACATACTCCATACTGTTTACTCCCAGGATTCTGATACACAGGGTACTGATACACACACACTGACATACTCCATACTGTAACGTACTATAGGGTTTTATATGGATAGGAACACACATGCACACTATCACACATGCACACACACACACTATCACACACATACAGACACTATCAAACACACAATCACACACACACTATCACACACACACACACTCTGTCAACCACTGTGTTTTACACACACCACTCTCTCTCTCAGAGGAGCGTCCGCGGCGGCAGAGACGAGCGCTGAGCCTTCTAATCTCCTGACCCCACATAAAAAGGTCCATTAAATGCCTTGCCCACTCCAGCCCCCCCCCCCCCTCTCTCTGAGGATCATCTCTCCCCCCCTCTCTCTTCTCGCTCTCTCTCCCCCTCTCTTCTCATCCCTCTCTCCTCCCCTCCACTCTGACAGTAAATACAGCTCATGTCTACTGGAAGGAGCTCTGAGAGGGCGAGTTCTGATTGCAGACCACCAGCCTAGCTATTTTTGGGTGGACATGCATTCACAGTGCCCCTATAGTAGCAGTACAATGTTAAAGTGTCTCCCTCCCTGCACACACACACACACACACACACACACACACACACACACACACACACACACACACACACACACACACACACACACACACACACACACACACACACACACACACACACACACAAGACAGTGGAGAGATGAGTGATGTTGATGAAAGCAGTGCTTAGTGAGATGGACTGGAATGTAAGGATGGGATAGGTCAGTGTATCGTCTCCAAGTCTCTGACACGATAGGGAGATGTTTGTTAGCTCTGTGATTGATTACTAGACCACTGGCCTGGCCTACTCTCTATTGGATCTGTACTCACTGTAACATATCACAGTTCTTCTGTCACGTAGTTGTACAGGTGATTGGAGCATGGTGCTTGCAATACCACCATCGTTTTGCGTTTAATTTCTGCATGGCCCACGTGTACACGTATAGACTAAACATAGCTAGGTCACACTGACTGCTACAATAATTTACTGTAGCAGATGCTTTGGTTCAGTACTGTATTGTTATTAAACATTTTATTACAGTAAACCCCAAACGCCTTGAGGCCCGAGATGAGACAAATAGACCGTAGTTGAGCTGCCATCCAGTCGAAGGGAGGGACAGATTCTTTCCTTTTTACGATTGAGCTTTACAGTAAATGTGGTGCTTCTGAAACACTGCAGTCCCACAGGGGATCATATGAGACATTCACTGACTCCTTTAACAACTGGATAGGTACTGGGAGTAAAAAGGTCTCAGAAAAATATCTGCATTTCGGATGTACCCCCGCTGTGGGTTATTCGAGACGCACAACCGGACGATGTTTCACTCCCTGTGTTTTAATAAACCACAGTTGGAGAATATTTGAGGCCTCCTTCATTTCTTGGTATTCTGTTCCAACACCTGAGCCAATGGGATGTGAGTATATCTTATTTTCTTTTCATTCTGTTGCTCAGAACAGCATGTAGACGGTGGTACGGTGGTGTATTGAGGGAGGCTTGTGTGGGTTTTTGATTCATGAATAGGCAAATAGCAGTGAGGGCGTCAGCACTCCACATCAAAAATATATCCAAATATATCCACATTTCACTAGTCTGTGTCTGATTTCTAGAATCGTTAAAATCTCAGTTGTATAAGCGGTCTATCTGTGCTTATTTAATGCTACTTAAACATCATAGAAAAGGATAGAGGGATTGATGGGAAGGGATGAAGAGAGAGATACACACAAACACACACTTGTGTGACCGACCAGGGTTCAAACCCAGGTCATCTGCGCAAGTGTTCAGGTGTTGGGCAAGCTTGCTCAGTTCACACAGACAGATTTGATTTGATTTGACACACACACACAGACACACACACACATTATGCCCCATCCCCCCACACAGAGGAATAGTCAGCAATATATCAAGCCACACTTCTAAAAGGTATAGAGAAAAAAGCAGAGAGACAGCTCCTCTTGGTATTCCCAGCCTGCCTAGGGTCTGAGTAGGAGATACCCACAGGGGTGACCATAACCCCACTGTCCCACCATCCCTCCCCACCTCACCCTCTCAGTGACCTCCCGGCGGTATTCCATGTCAGGGGCCCCTTGAAATCCGGCCTTAGGGAATACAGACGCTACGTTTGAAGTCAGGCCTGAAATCTATAGCCTGCTGAGGACAGCGGAGAGCAGAGCATGTATTATTATCACAGATACATCACACACACACACACACACACACACACACACACACACACACACACACACACACACACACACACACACACACACACACACACACTAGCAAGCACACAAATTACTACACAGACTATCTGAGCCCTTGGTATTTGATTTATATGCACACTCAGGACACTCATGCACACTGGCACTCAAACACACACACACACACACACACACACACACACACACACACAGACACACACACTCGCTCACTCACTCAATCGCTCACACACACACACACACATGCACACACATAACATGCACCACACTCATTTATACTGACTGCACACACTCACATACAATAAACATATACTATATGCTGCTGCTACTCTGCAGACTCTAAGGTGTTTATTTGTGTTGGTCCCCAATTAGAGGCAGCTGAATTGCATTGTCTCTAATTGGGGACCCTTGTCAGGCTCTGGCCATAGAGAAGCTTTGCTTCTCTATATTTCTATGGTCAGAATCTGGCAGTTCTAGTCATTCTACTTCTGTGTGGTGTTGTGTGTGGGATCCCTAATTAGAGGCAGCTGCATTGCATTACCTCTAATTAGGGATCCTACTTATATGTGTGTGTTCCACTCCCATGGCGTGGTTCATTGTCGTATTGTCCCGTGTCGATGTAAGTGTGTTTCCTTTCAGTTCTATTATCTGCATATTTGTTATTTTGTATAGTTCACATCCAGTATAGTTTCGTTACTGAAATAAATGATGTCGAACTATCGCTAGGCTGCGCCTTGGTCTACTCTCTACACACCCGAACGTGACAGAATGAACCACCAAACTGAGACCAAGCAGCGCTATACCGTGACGGAGCAGTCCGCTCCACCGGTGCCCAGTCTGGTCCCCGCTCCAGTGCCGGAGCAGTCCACTCCACCGGTGCCTAGTCCGGGTCCGGTCGTCAGCCCCGACTACAAAACTTACAGGGTTTTGTAGTCGAGTTAGGTTGTCTAGCAGACTCTATGGTGTTTATTTGTGTTGGTCCCCAATGCAGCTGCATTGCGTTGTCTCTAATTGGGGACCCTATTTAGTATGTTCCTTTTCCACTTGTGTGTGGGTCATTGTTAGTGTTTGCCTCCCGTGAGAGCTGCACTCCGGTTCACAGTGTATTTAGTATCTACTGCGCTGCGCCTTGGTCATTCCCACACCCACATCGTGACAGATTTAAGGATCAGTTTTGGCCTTTTAGATTACAATAAATAAAAACACATGGACAGGCGGGAACTGATCCTAGACCAGCACTCCTATTCTTAAACTCTTCATATACACTGCCCCTGCTCCAAGTCTTTCTACTGTAGCAGGGTTAAATTGTCCCTGGTGGCTCTCTGGCCATATAACAGTGTATTACACATAATTAATCCACTGAGCCAAACCTGAAATCAAATCACACACACACAAACACACACACGCATAACATGCACCACACTCATTTATACTGACTACCCACACACTCACATACAATCATCATATACTGTACGCTGCTGCTACTCTGTTAATCATATATTCTGATGCCTAGACACCTGACCCCTCTACATATCTATCTCTATCACTCCAGTATCCCTGCACATTGTAAATATGGTATTGGAACTAACTGACCATGTATCTACGTAGCTTATTTTTTCTATTTTTATAAATGTTTTGATATTATACATTGATATTGATTACTGCATTGTTGGGTTTAGAGCTTGCCAGAAAGGTACTTGTGCACGTGACATTAAAACTTGAAACACACCCACCATCTCAATCTCCACTGTGACAGTCAACGACACGTTCCAACCATTGAGAAGGTCTGTGGTGACATCCTCCCTGAAGTGCTTATGACTTATGACATATGATTCACGGGCATGGCCCAATGTGATGTCATGGCTTTTAAACGGTCTTTAACGTTCAGGACACTACTGGGACTGGTTTAGACAAGATGATTAGAGTGGAGCAGCTCTCCATTGCTCTTCAAAGAGATGGAGCAGGACTGCAGACCTCTGTGCCAGGGGAGGCTCATGATACAAAAGGACGCCATCCCAACCACTGGGTCGCCTCTGAAGCTAAGCAGAGTTGTGCCTGGGCAGAGCCTGGATGGGAGATCACTCAGACCAGATGCAGCTGGAAGTGGTATTGGAGGGAGGGAGTGTCTGTAGGGGGAACTGTTCGCTCTGGTCTAAGGAGACCTCAATGCCCCAGGAAAATGATGGGAACGGGGACCCAACCTCAGATGGGACATTAAACCTTCACATGTAAATATTAAAGGGGTGCTTTCCCACACACATTAATCTTAGTCCTAGGCTGAAAAGCATTTTCAATGGAGAATTTCAGCTTAATCCATGTTTGGGAAACCTGCCCTAGTCCTGGACTGAAAAGCATGTTCAATGGAAAATGTCAGCTTAATCCATGTCTGGGAAACCAGCCCTAGTCCTGGACTGAAAAGCATGTTCAATGGAAAATTTCATCTTAATCCATGTCTGGGAATCCGGCCCTAAATGTCTTCATTTTCTGTGGTTACTAAAGATCCTGTGAAACGTGTCCCAAGAGTAGGGGCGTTAACCCCCGTGCCCTGGCAAAATGTCCTATCTGGGTCCAGCACTCCTATTCTTAAACTCTTCATACACACTGCCCCTGCTCCAAGTCATTCTACTGTAGCAGGGTTAAATTGTCCCTGGTGGCTCTCTGGCCATATAACAGTGTTTTACACATAATTAATCCACTGATCCAAACCTGAAATCAAATCACACACACAGAAAATATGATTCCATTTGGCCTTCTGTCTCTGGTCAGGTTTCGAGTCACAGACAGAGATGCTGTGGCCACTTTCTACACACACACACACACACACACACACATTTCATTTTTCGTCCTGGAGACAGAGAATTTGTCACTGAGAAAATTGAGAGAATGTGAAAATAGAAGCCAGGGAGGAAAGGACTTCTCCAGACCTTTTCAGGGACTATTACTGTCACTTCTTCCCTCTTTATCTTTCTCTCTACTCTCTTTCTCCCACTTGTTTCTTTGACAGGCCCTTCCCTGCTCCTGATGAGGTAAGGATGCTTAAGTTGTCAAGGCTGTCCTGTCACACACACACACACACACACACTCACCTTCTGTGGGCAGTTCAGATCACTAACACACTGTTAAAATATCAGTCATGACTTTAGGATATCTGTTCAACTACTGGCTGGCTCCCTGCTCTGCCATTGACCCTGTGATGTGGGGTGGGAAACCCTTCCCCTATCCCCTTTGTGTGGAATAGTGCCACTCTGCCCTGTTCTGCCCTCCTACCGCCTAGTCACAGTATCAATATTCTGCCCACCCCGTTTCTCATATAAAACTGGAATGTGTGTCTTTATCCCCCGGTGCTTTAGAGTGGTTTACACACACACACGCACATGAACACACAATCACATACAGAGACACACAGACACAGACACACAGCGAGTCAGCATCTTGCTCTGTTAGCACCCCCCCCTCCCCCCTCACCATTTAAACTCTTCTTAAGAAGGGGATTGGTAACTCCTGGAAACGCTGTCTTCAGTGTGGATAGGATAAACACACACAAATTCCTCCGGAATGTTCTGGGAGAAAAGAGGGATGGAAAGAGAGATGGGGTAGCCATGGAGGAGTGCAGAGCAACAGGACAGGCAACTTTTACGGCATGTAATAGCAATTATGTCCACTATGCTATGTCTCAATACTCTAAAATGGCTTCCTATCCTTTAGCTTGTGTACCATACGGGATTAAACTTCGGCTTGCACTAATAGTCAAGAGTCGAAACAGAAGATCGCCACGTGTTTAACCTTTATGTAACATTCATTCAACCAGGTTGTGAACCAATGAAAACATCACCAAGAGTCAAACCCACAGCACAAACACATCATAACAAGTCAGCCACTTGGATCACACAGATGAACACTGCTCTGACTGTACAGTATCTCTCTCCAACTCACAACATCCTCATAACTGATTCACTCATAACGTTCTCGTAACATTGCTCTGTCCTATGGCACCCTATTCCCTGTATAGGTCACTACTTTTGTCCACAGCCCTATGGGCCCTGGTTGAGTACACTATATAGGGAAAAGGTTGTAATTTGGGACTCAGCGACGGAGAAGGCTGCATACATAACAGCAACGAACAGTAAAGCGCGTCCACAGCCAACAGACAAGATCAGAACAACTGGAGCATTGTCTGTAATGCAAAGGACAGGAGCAGCGAGAAACATGTTGGAACAGAGCAGAACAGAGCCCATGTTGGAGATGCTGCCGCCGTTTGGCATGTGATCTAAGGGTCTAAAGCTAAGCGTAAGGATCTCTGTGTGTGTTTGTGTGTGTGTGTGTATGTGTGTGTATGTGATCTCAGGCTCGCCATGTGGCGTACAGTCCTTTCCCAGGGTGCCCTTCTCCGTCTGGCCCTGCGTGACCAATGCGTTTTGATTCCTCTGAAGCCTATTGGTGCTCTACCTAGGTGCACCTTACAGCATGACCAATCTGGAGACAAGTTTTTGTGGTCTAGTACTTTTTAATCTTATTGTTGATGACATCAGACAGGAAGTAAGCCCTCTATTTCCTATCCCTCCTTAACAGTGGCAATGAATCTAATAAATGTATTGATCCATATCCAGAGTGGACATTGTTTCCTGTCCTTTGGAACGTAGCACCACAAGGCCTAGCACCAGTTCTTGTTTTGCCTAGCACCAGTTCTTGTTTTGCCTAGCACCAGTTCTTGTTTTTCCTAGCACCAGTTCTTGTTTTGCCTATCTCCAGTTCTTGTTTTAACTAGCACCAGTTCTTGTTTTGCCTAGCACCAGTTCTTGTTTTGCATAGCACCAGTTCTTGTTTTGCCTAGCACCAGTTCTTGTTTTGCCTAGCACCAGTTCTTGTTTTGCCTAGCACCAGTTCTTGTTTTACTCCCACCATCGTAGCTACACAGGGAACCCAGACATGAAGTGGAGTTATTCTTGTCAGGATACACATGAGAAGGGACTGGAGTTTGCCCAGTCAGATCATGTGGTCAGGTAAAACTCCTGAGATTGTAATGTAATAAACAATCAGGCATCCCGACGTATAACAATAAACAAACGCACAAACAAACCGCTTAGGAACGCTGCCAGTTAACGAGTCGTTGCCATGGCGATGGTGTTTAATTCATTTGACCGATTTTCTCATGAATTAAAGGGGCTTTAAAGACGACTGGGCCAAACAGCATTATAACACACACAAACGCACACTCAAACACACACATTAGGCTGAACAGTGTTGAGTACAGGCTGGAATATGTTCCGGGATTCATCCGATAACATTGAGGAGTTTATCACACCAGTCACCGGCTTCATTAATAAGTTCATTGACGACGTCGTCCCCACAGTGACCGTACGTACATATCCAGGATTGATCGAATCCTACTACGCCGGCTCTGACACTCGTCGGATGTGGCAAGGCTTGCAAACTATTACTGAATACAAAGGGAAACCAAGCCGCGAGCTGCTCAGTGACACAAGCCTACCAGCTAAACACCTTCAATGCTCACGTTGAGGCAAGCAACACAGAATCATGCATAAGAGCACCAGCTGTTCCGGACTACTGTGTGATCTCGCTCTCCATGCACAATGTGAGGAAGACTTTTAAACA
Source organism: Thymallus thymallus (assembly GCA_023634145.1). NCBI lineage: Eukaryota > Metazoa > Chordata > Actinopteri > Salmoniformes > Salmonidae > Thymallus > Thymallus thymallus. Next base: position 11,043,569 of record CM042383.1, read on the forward strand.
AGTTAACTTTCACAAGGCAGACAGACCGATTACCAGGACGCATATTCAGAGCATGCACTGACCAGCTGTCAAGTGTCTTCACTGACATTTTGTAACTCTCCCTGACCCAGTCTGTAATACCTACATGTTTTAAGCAGACCTCCATAGTCCCTGTGCCCAAAAACGACAAGGTAACCTGTCTAAATGACTATTGCCCCGTGCCACTCACATCTGTAGTCATGAAATGCTTTGAAATGGCTCACATCAACACCATCATCCCAGACAACCTGGACCCACTCCAATTCGCATACCGTCCCAACAGATCCACAGATTACGCTATCTCTATTGCACTCCACACTGCCCTCTCCTACTTGGATAAGAGGGACACCTATGTGAGAATGCTGTTAATTGACTACAGCACAATAGTGCCCTCCACGCTCAGGACCCAAGTATTAAACACCTCCCTCTGCAACTAGATCACAAGTGCTGAGGGTAGGCAACAACACATCCCCCATGCTGACCCTCAACACGGGGGCCCCTCAGGGTGCGTGCCCAGTCACATCCTGTACTCCCTGTTCACCCACGACTACGTGGCTGCGCACGTTTCCAACACCATCATTAAGTTTGCTGATGACACAACAGTGGTAGGCCTGATCACTGATGATGATGAGATTACCTATAGGGAGGAGGTAGGTGACCTGGCACAGTCGAGAAGAAGGAACGACAATGCCTCTTCCCCTTCAGTAGGCTAAAAAGGTTAGTCATGGGCCCTCAGAAAGTTATACAGCTGTAGCATTGAGAGTATCTGTCTGTATCGCCACTTGGTATGGCAACTGCTTGGCATCTGACTGCAAGGCGCTACAGAGGGTGGTGTGTATGGCCAAGCTCCCTATACCAGGCGGTGTCAGAGGAAAGCCCAGAAATTTTTCAAAGACCCCAGCCACAAGCCATAGACTGTTCACTCTGCTACCGCACGGCAAGCGGTACCTGGGCGTCAAGTCTGGGACCAAAAGGCTCCTGAACAGCTTCTAGCCCCAAGCCATAAGACTGCCGAGCTGTTAATGAAATTTTACCCGGACTACCTGCATTGACCTATTTTTGCACTGACTCTCTTGCACTGACTCTATGTACACTCACTGGTCTCTACCCACACACTCACACATACTTACACTGACACTCCAACACACACACATGCACACACACACACACTCTTTACATACACTGCTGCTACTCTGTTTATTATCTTTCCTGATTTCCTACTCACTGTTTGGGGCAGCAGGTAGCCGAGTGGTTAGAGTGTTGGGCCTGTAACCGAAAAGTTGCTGGATTGAATCCCTTAGCTGACAAGGTAAAAATCTGTCATTCTGCCCCTGAACAAGGCAGTTAACCCACTGTTCCTAGTAAATAATTGTAAATAAGAATTTGTTCCTAACTGACTTGCCTAGTTAAATAAAGGTTAAATACCCTTACCTACATGGCATATTACCTCAACTAACTTGTATCCGTGCACATTGACTCGCTACCGGAACAGAAGTGCTTTGATCTCCAAAACAAGCGCATCTACTTGCGTCCAGTTCAAAGTGAATGGGCACAGATCCATATATGGCAATGGCCTATTTGCAAATAGGGATACTGCAGCTCTGATTGGTTATAACACACTGGTCTGTGCCTGTCAATTCAATAGAATCCTATTCCAATGTGCTCTGCCTACAACAAAATCTCTTGCATAGTTAATTTTATTTTGGTATGTTGCATTGAAAGTGGCTAATATTGCGTTGATTCGATCACAATTCGCACAGTAGAGGGAAAAGTTGATAGTGTTAACTAAAGGGGAAAACTCTTTAAAAATCTTATGCTTCTCTGCAGCGGTCTGATATTTCTTCTGCACGGCAGTCCCGGGGGAGCTGCTACCTTAGAGGGAACATTGCTCATATTGTAATTAATTATAGGTAATATTTCAAAGAAATCTGGAAACACTGGACAGTTACTTTAAGATCTAGTAGTTTTATCTATATTTCTCCCTCTTTCTCTCCTTCTTTCCCTCCCTCTTTCTCTCCCTCTTTCTCTCCTTATTTATCTCCCTCTTTCTCTCCATATTTCTCTCCTTATTTCTCTCCCTCTTTCTCTCCTTCTTTCTCCTTCTTTCTCTCCTTCTTTCTCTCCTTCTTTCTCTCCCTCTTTCTCTCCTTATTTATCTCCCTCTTTCTCTCCATATTTCTCTCCCTCTTTCTATCCTTCTTTCTCTCCTTCTTTATCTCCCTCTTTCTCTCCCTCTTTCTCTCCTTCTTTCTCTCCCTCTCTCCTTCTTTCTCTCCCTCTCTCCTCTCCTTCTTTCTTTCCTTCTTTCTCTCCCTCTTTCTCTCCTTATTTATCTCCTTCTTTCTCTCCCTCTTTCTCTCCCTCTTTCTCTCCCTCTTTCTTTCTATTATATTGTTGTTATCTAGTCCAGAGGGAGAATACAAAAACCTGCATAAAGTAGCTGCTTGTCTCCTGAAACCTCTGCTGAAGAGAGAGAAAGTAGCTGCTTGTCTCCTGAAACCTCTGCTAAAGAGAGAAAGAGGGAGTGAGAGAGAAAGAGAGAGAGAGGTGCTGGTGAATCCCTAATGAAAAGCTAATATTTGCCTTGTAAGAATTAAACAGACTTACACTGAGTGTACGAAACATTAGGAATACCTTCCTAATATAGAGGTCGACCCCCAGTTGCCCTCAGAACAGCCTTAATTTGTCGGGGTATGGACTCTACAAGGTGTTGAAAGCTTTCCACAGGGATGCTGGTCCATGTTGACTCCAAGTTGGCCGGATGTCTTTTGGGTGGTGGACCATTCTTGATACAAACCCAGCAGCATTACAGTTCTTGACACACTCAAACCGGTGCGCCTGGCACCCACTACCATACCCCGTTCAAAGGCACTTAAATCCATGTCTCGATTGTCTCAAGGCTTACAAATACTTCTTTAACCTGTTTCCTCCCCTTCATCTACACAGATTGAAGTGGATTTAACAAGTGACATCAATAATGTATCATAGGTTTCACATGGATTGACCTGGTCAGTCTATATCATGGAAAGAGCACATTCTTAATGTTTTGTACACTCAGCGTATGTATATTTTTAAAGAATTTTCAATGTCCTTATTTTTCCTCTGGACAGCTAAACTCCTAGTCCTACACATGTCAATACAACATGTAGGTCTATCTCTGTTGCTTCAGCAGTCCTGCTGTCTTGATCACTCCTCTAGCCCTTACTGTACACAGACATCAGCATAGAACTAACAGAGCATAAAGGATATTCAATATTGACTACAAAAGCCATGTCTCATACCGTCACGTGTCTCCTTTAATATGCTCTCACACTACTCAAATATTATTTCAGAAGTCCTGCAAAGAATTCTTAGAGTTTTACAGAGAATTCTAATAAACTTTTACAACGCTTGGCTTCAGTAAGATAAAATCCCTGATTATCTCACCCTGTTTTCCATTATTCTCCAACTAGAGGACATTTTCTGTTCTTCAGCCTATTTCTCTTTTTATAATCCCCCCACGCCAATCGTTGAGCGTCACCTCGCGGGCGCTTGTTGACATTTCCCGTGATTGATGTGTCAGGGAAATGAACCTAACGGCCACACACACACAAACACATACACACGGTCGATTTGAAGACCCCCTGGGTCCTCCAGAGCAGAGGGCTGTCGCCAGCAGCGCCCTGGCCTGCCGACGCTGTCAAGGTTTACTCTGTGGGGGCGGCAGGAACCAGAGCTAATATGCTATCGCGCTAATGCTACTGACTGCTTTACTCCCATTGGGTTATGATGTGGCTAAGAGGGATCCATTTGAAGATAGACAGAGGCATAGATGCCTTTGTGTGTAGAAGACTGACACAACCTTTGACACTTGTTTTGACTATCATTGTAGCTGAAGGGTCCTGGTGTCGTGTGTCTGTCTGATTTGGATGTAACCATATAATCAGTAGAATGGTAAACATTGTAGAATAGCTCCTTATTTCAGCAGTTGTCGGTTCTGTAGGATAAAGGGTCTAAGTGAGGAAGATGGGAGAGGAAAGTAAAGGGATACGTTGGTAAGGTGCTGGGCAGCTGTAGCCTAACTCAATAAGTGGGTGTTTATCGGTGACATCATACCTCTAAATATGTTATGTGTTTCTCTCCACCAGGAGATTGCGGACATGCTGCCGGGGCTGGGCCAGAGAGAGTCCTGGGGGGAGCTGGGTAGTGGAGACACAGAGGACGGCAGTGGAGACTGTGACGATGAGGACGGGTGTCAGGGGTCTGGGACGGGGACAGTCAAGACCTGTGAGTGACACAGATGCACGTACATACACACAACCAGGTGTGCACGCACACGTGTGCATGTGTCGCATACATACACACACGCTCACACACACACACACGCTCACACACACACACGCGCACACCTCTTTGACCTTTAATTCAGTGTTTACATCTGAACAAGCAAGTATATCAAGCCTGTATTGTAGATGGTCAGGCTGGACTGACTGTGTCTGGGTGAGTTCTAGTACTTTCTGGCTGAAGAAGCCAGCAGCTGTCTGCTAATACTAACAGGGCTAGGCAACACACTGGAGACCTGGATCGACATCATATGCTGGGAGGAAGGGAGGGAGGGAGGGCTAACAAAATGTTTGAGCGTCCTGTATTTGGAAAACATCTGAGAAGGAGAATAGTGCATCTGTTTCACTGGGCATCCATGCCAGTTCCAGTCCTTGGTTCATCTCTGTCTCTCTCCCTCTCTTGCTCTCTCTCTCTCTTTATCTCCCTCTCGCTCAATTCAATTCAAAGGGCTTTATTGGCATGGGAAACATATCTTAACATTGCCAAAGCAAGTGAAGTAGATAATAAACAAAAGTGAAATAAACAATGAAAATGAACAGTAAACATTACACTCACAAAGGTTCCAGAAGAATAAATACATTTCAAATGTCATGTTATGTGCAAATAGTTAAGGTACAAAAGGGGATATATATATGGGTTGTATTTCCAGTTACACTCTCATCCCCCCATACCCCCCAAACACACACACTCACACGTGTACGTACGCACGCAAACACACACACACAGTCAAAACATGTATATACACTCAAAAACACATTAACCCCATCCCACACACACACAGCTATGCTGTGGGACCAGAGTGTGATTACTGTACGGTTCTGCTAAAAGGTCAAGCAATAAAGTGGTATGCCAGTTCTCCCTAACCCCATTGTCACTCACTCACTCACTCACTCACTCACTCACTCACTCACTCACTCACTCACTCACTCACTCACTCACTCACTCACTCACTCACTCACTCACTCACTCACTCACTCACTCACTCACTCACTCACTCACTCACTCACTCACTCACTCACACACACACACACACACACACACACACACACACACACACACACACACACACACACACACACACACACACACACACACACACACACACACACACACACACACACACACAACCAACTGCTTAGTAATGACACTGTTGATTGGCCAGATCAATCCCTATTTGCCTTAAAGCAAGGCTCTCTATCTAATAGCCAATGCGTTTAGGCCCTAACTGTGTTTTCACATTACTTAATGCCATTAAACTAACTTCAGTCATTAGTTACTGCCATTGGCATAGACCGGACAGTCTCTTTCCATCCACTCTGATGTGGAGTGTTCTCATATAGCATTGATGTGATGGCGGTTGTTTTTCCACACCATGTGACCTGACCTGGAAAAGCTTTGGGCCTAGTTAGTGATTATACTTGGGGTCATGAGTTTTTCCTGGTACATGGTAAAAATCAAAATCAAATCTAAAATTTTAAACTTGAAATTATGAACTTCAGAAGCCTTTTAAAACCTCAAATACACTACAAATTTTTTAACCTCAAATACACTACACATTTAACATTTCCTGCATTGCAGTGATCAAATTAAGATCCTATATCAATAAATCTTTCAAGGCTTGGAAAAGGGAACAAAAGGAGCAGTGGAAAAAGAGGGATATGTGAAGTCAAACAGAGGGAAATAAAAGCATTCTCATTTCCCAACCTTCTCCGCAGCTGCCAGGCTGGCCAGGTATTCTACTCAGAAGACTTCCCAGAAAAGTAGAAAGCAAACGGCTCCTTAAGCTGCGATTACTCTAAGCCCTCCTCTCTCCTCATCCTTCCACACTTCCTTCCAATCATGCACTCCTCAAACTGTACCTACGACTTCCCCGGAGCAGATCCTTTGTCCACTCTCCACTGTGCAATTGAACTTATTCCAGATGCTGACCCAAAACAACACCTGCGAAGGAGAGGTACAGAGTATTTTACTCGCTAATGTGCAATCTCTGGATAATAAGGTTGATGAGCTTAGGGCTTTTCAGCGAGACACTAGGGAGTGTAACATACTCTGCTTCACAGAAACATGGCTTTCTAGAAATGTTCTGTCTGACTCCGTAAAGCCAGTTGGGTTCTCAGTACGTCGTGCCGACAGGAATAAACATCTCTACGGGAAGCAGAAGGGTGGAGGTATATGTTTCATGATTAACGATTTATGGTGTAATTGTGATAACATACAGGAACTCAAGTCCTTCTGTTCACCCAACTTAGAATATCTAACAATCAAATGCTGACCGTTCTACCTCCCGAGGATATTTTCATTAATCATCGTGACAGCCATATATATCCCCCCTCAATACCACGTCGGCCCTCAAAGAACTTAATTGGACTTGTAAACTGGAAATCACATATCCTGAGGCTGCATTTATTGTAGCTGGGGATTTTAACAAAGCAAATCTGAGGATAAGGATCCCGAAATTATATCAACACTGTCGTACTCGCGGAGCAAACACATTGGACCATTGTTACACTTCCTTCCAAAATGTATATAAGGCCCTCCCCCGTCCACCATTCGGCAAATCAGACCACGACTCCATCTTGCTCCTCCCCTCCTATAGGCAGAAACTCAAACAGGAAGTTCCCATTGTTAGGTCTATTCAACGCTGGTCTGACCAATCGGAATCCACGCTTCAAGATCGTTTTGATCACATGGACTGGGACATGTTCAAGTTAGCTTCAGATAATAATATCGACATACAGTATGCAGACACAGTGAATGAGTTTATAAGGAAGTGCATAGGAGATCACAGTTGTCACAGTTGTACCCACTGTGACTATTAAAACATACCCCAACCAAAAACCCTGAATAGATGGGAGCATTCGAGCAAAACTGAAAGTGCGAACCACCACATTTAACCAGGACAAGAAGACTGGGAATATGGAAGAATACAAACAGTGCAGTTATTTCCTCTGCAATGCAATTAAGCAGGCTAAATGTCGGTATAGGGATAAACATGAGTCACAATTCAATGGCTCAGACACGAGACGCATGTGGCAGGATCTACAGACAATCACTGATTATAAAAGGAAGACCAGCCAGTTGCGGACACCGACATCTCGCTTTAAAACAGGCTGAACACCTTCTTCGCTCGCTTTGAGGATAATACAGTGCCACCGACGCGGACTGTGGGCTCTCCTTCTCAGTGGCTGACGTGAGTAAGACATTTAAGCCTGTTAACCCTCGCAAGGCTGCTGGCCCAGATGGTATCCCTAGCCGCGTCCTCAGAGCATGCGCAGATTAGCTGGCTGTTATGTTTACGAAAATATTCAATCTCTCCCTATTCCTGTCTGTTGTCCCCACATGCTTCAAGATGGCCAACATTGTCCCTGTACCTAAGAAAGCAAACTTGCTCTGTAACCTATCAACTGGTAGAGAGAGAAATATCTGAGTGACAGGAGCTAACACATACCCACACTCTATTCTTTAGACACTGCGTAAGAAAGCCATTATCTGGCAGCACATCTCTATTCAACAACCCACTCTCTATTTAATATGTAGTCTTAAGGCCTTGGTGGGGGGTGCTGTCACAGTTGAATAGTTGAGGAGAGCAAACTGTTATTAGTCTCTCAGTGTCTCAATAGGGCCGGTTGCAGGGGGATGACTCCTGCATTTGCTTCTTGTTGAAGCTAACACTGTGATATTGCGAGGGGTGAAAGTGAGAGAAGAGGCGAAACAGAGATTGAATGGATGAACGATCTAAACAATAAAGTACCTATCTATCTATCTATCTTAATAAGGAAACAGCAATTCACATAAGACAATAACCCGCGAGGGGTGAACCAAAACACACAGGGTTAAATAGTGACCCTGATGACCAATGTGGAACAGGGTGTTGCTACCATCTTCCCCCGACCGCAGGTTAGAATGCCGGCGAGGATGATCGCTGGAGAGGAGGAGGGACCGCCGCTCTGCGCGGGGCATTCGTTACAAACACTGTGTGGTACAGGGCTTGTAATGCTTCAATGTCCACATATTTACATATATACAAAAAAAGCTATTATCAAATTACTCCACTAGCGCAGGGTGGACTTACAGTTGGCTAGGAGGCTATCTCAACATTAACCATGCCTTGCAGGAGTGTTGAAGACTAGCTGAAATTGTTTTTTATCTCTGCTGGGAAGTGTGTTCCACACTACAACTGGTGTATATTAAAACGTTTACTGGCCGGTACCACTCTTGAATTGACATGGCACAAAATCTGTGGCGCTGCCTCTCGTGGCGTAGGAATGAAAGTCCCTAACAGTAGTAAGATAGTTCTTTAGATACTGGTGGGCTGTACCATATTCGATTGTATGGGCCAATCCCAGCTTCAGCTGAATGACCCTTGATGAATTTAGGAGAGCTGCTGTACCAGGTAGTGCACATACAGTGGGGAGAACAAGTATTTGATACACTGCCGATTTTGCAGGTTTTCCCACTTACAAAGCATGTAGAAGTCTGTAATTTTTATCATAGGTACTCATCAACTGTGAGTGACGGAATCTAAAACAAAAATCCAGAAAATCACATTATATGATTTTTAAGTAATTAATTAGCATTTTATTGCATGACATAAGTATTTGATACATCAGAAAAGCAGAACTTAATATTTGGTACAGAAACCTTTGTTTGCAATTACAGAGATCATACGTTTCCTGTAGTTCTTGACCAGGTTTGCACACACTGCAGCAGGGATTTTGGCCCACTCCTCCATACAGACCTTCTCCAGATCCTTCAGGTTTCGGGGCTGTCGCTGGGCAATACGGACTTTCAGCTCCCTCCAAAAATGTTCTATTGGGTTCAGGTCTGGAGACTGGCTAGGCCACTCCAGGACCTTGAGATGATTCTTACGGAGCCACTCCTTAGTTGCCCTGGCTGTGTGTTTCGGGTCATTGTCATGCTGGAAGACCCAGCCACGACCCATCTTAAATGCTCTTACTGAGGGAAGGAGGTTGTTGGCCAAGATCTCACGATACATGGCCCCATCCATCCTCCCCTCAATACGGTGCAGTCGTCCTGTCCCCTTTGCAGAAAAGCATCCCCAAAGAATGATGTTTCCACCTCCATGCTTCACGGTTGGGATGGTGTTCTTGGGGTTGTACTCATCCTTCTTCTTCCTCCAAACACGGCGAGTGGAGTTTAGAGCAAAAAGCTCTATTTTTGTCTAATCAGACCACATGACCTTCTCCCAATCCTCCTCTGGATCATCCAGATGGTCATTGGCAAACTTCAGACGGGCCTGGACATGCGCTGGCTTGAGCAGGGGTACCTTGCGTGTGCTGCAGGATTTTAATCCATCACGGCGTAGTGTGTTACTAATGGTTTTCTTTGAGACTGTGGTCCCAGCTCTCTTCAGGTCATTGACCAGGTCCTGCCGTGTAGTTCTGGGCTGATCGATCACCTTCCTCATGATCATTGATGCCCCACGAGGTGAGATCTTGCATGGTGCCCCAGATCTTGAACTTCTTTCATTTTCTAATAATTGCGCCAAAAGTTGTTGCCTTCTCACCAAGCTGCTTGCCTACTGTCCTGTAGCCCATCCCAGCCTTGTGCAGGTCTACAATTTTTTCCCTGATGTCCTTACACAGCTCTCTGGCCTTGGCCATTGTGGAGAGGTTGGAGTCTGTTTGATTGAGTGTGTGGACAGGTGTCTTTTATACAGGTAACGAGTTCAAACAGGTGCAGTTAATACAGGTAATGAGTGGAGAACAGGAGGGCTTCTTAAAGAAAAACTAACAGGTCTGTGAGAGCCGGAATTCTTACTGGTTGGTAGGTGATCAAAAACTTATGTCATGCAATAAAATGCTAATTAATTATTTAAAAATAGTACAATGTGATTTTCTGGATTTTTGTTTTAGATTCCGTCTCGCACAGTTGAAGTGTACATATAATAAAAATTACAGACCTCTACATGCTTTGTAAGTAGGAAAACCTGCAAAATCGGCAGTGTATCAAATACTTGTTCTCCCCACTGTATAATCAAAGTGAGGCTGTACTAATGCTGCTGCAAGTGTTTTCAAGGTCCTTTAATCTTGAAGTTTGGTTTTTCTGGACAGGAATTTCACTTTCTGGCAATTACTTTTTGCCCCATGTTCTCGCCTGTCAGAACTCTGTCTAGTTATTTTTTTTTATTTTTATTTTTTTAAATCCCGCAGTAGGTCTTTTGCATTTTGGTAGGCCGTCGTTGTAAATAAGAATTTGTTCTTAACTGACTTGCCTAGTTAAATAAAGATTAAATAAATAAATAAATAAAAATACCACAGTTGTTGGCTATAACCGCTGTCACGCACCCAGACTCTAAAACCTGGGGATCTACCTAGCCTAATTACAGCCAAAATGAATGCTAAATGAATGCCAAAATCAATCCTCAAATGAAGAGACAGCTTGTTGTCTGACAGTCAGTTACTGATACTCGTCAGTTCTGCACTAAGCTAGCTCTCAACCACACTCTTGTCTTTGTGAGAGACCAAAAGAGCTGAATCGTCTGCATATAAAAACAGTTGACAGGAACAAGCTGATTTCATATCATTGACACTGTATATAACAGGAAGAGTAGTGGCCATTAAACACAGCTGATTAATCTTGTGTCTGATAAGGTGCCGTTGACATCAACCCTCTGATACCTTCCCGACTTGAACCACTATACTGCTATGCTGCTAAAACCTAAGGCCCTTCACTTGTAGAGTATTATCTGGTGGTCTACTTTATCAAAGGCTTTCTGAAGGACCAGTAACACCATCCCACAGAATTGTCCATCAACAATCTCTTTCCTAATACGATCGGGTAAATACAGTAAAGAGATAGATAGAGATAGATAGATAGGTACATTATTGAACATGAATCGGTTGAAAGTGTCTTTCTAAAGCCGGACTGGAAATCATACATCAGATCATTATTGGATATGTGCAGGTCAATTTGCTCATAGATAATCTTCTCCAGGACTTTGGACAGGACTCCCAGAATAGATCAACTGTAATTACCTTTCTTGTGTAGTGGCATAACCCTAGCAAGTTTCAGGTCATTTGGGACCCTCCCTTGTTCAATTGAGAGATTTATGATATGGGTGATGCAGGGTGAAATATGTTCAGCAGCGTCTTTTAACAAACCTGGCAGGCATATTGTCCAGACCAGTTGCTTTAGAATATTTCAGTTCAGCTAACCGCTTAGTTACTTTGCATTGTGAAACCTTAGCAAAACCAAAGGAGTCCACTAGAAACCCCTGCTGTGAGGAATAGTTCTGCACATGATTTTCACCATACAGCCCAAGGTGATCAAGCAGCTTATCAACAAGCCCTTTGGCAACCTTGGTCTTGTCAGATAAAATCTCCCCATTTTTGCTCAGACTGATGTTACGTGCTGTGGTTTTGAGCCTTTTGCAGTAGCCCAGCTGTTTAAGAGAGTGACAAAGTTTCTGTGTTCTTCGGTTTTGTAATGGAAGTAGAACCTCTTTGCCTCATTAATAATGTTTCTCACCTCATTTCTCAACTTATTAAAAATAATACAATCTGTACACTTCATACAGCATAGAAAATGTCGTTATTCATCTATCGTTCAGACCTCTGCTTAACCCTAACAGTTTTCATGGGTGCAAAGTCAACTACATTTAAAAACATCCCTTTAAAAAGTTACCACGCTTTCTCAATATCATTGCACTTCAGTACGGGTGACCAGTCACCAGGTGAAATTGTCTTTGTGTCTTTGATCTGACCTTCATTGTTTTATGTTGATTAAACAACTTTCTCTGGCTTTTCCTTGTGCAATAAATTGTAAAGTGGTTTCTCATACCACTAGCCTCGTACGAACCATCCTGATCTCACATTCTGTTTCGCTACACGTATTGCAATTTTTAATACATTTTTATTTAACCTTTACTTAACTAGGCAAGTCAGTTAAGAAAAAATTCTTATATAGAATGACGGCCTACACCGCTGGGCCAATTGTGCGACGCCCTATTAACCTCCCAATCACGGCCGGATTCAAACCAGGTTGTCTGTAGTGATGCCTCTAGCACTGAGATGCAGTACGAGGCTATTATACCAAGATATCATAGACCTGTCAGAAACCAGAATTAGATCAATAACCGTTTGACTAGAGTGACAGACACGTGGGTTCCTTAATCAGCTGAAACAGATCAAACAAATGACAGAAACTGGTGAATGCTTTGACCATAGCGTGATCCTTGTTAGAAACGACTGTGTTAAAATCACCAGTCATTATGACCTCAGAGCTCTCAAAACCTGTACATCTGGAACATGTCTTCCAGTAGGACATAACACTTACGTTGGTCGGGGGGTCTGTTACAAGCACCAACTAAGATTGGTTTGCTCTTGGATAGGAGGATGTCCACCCAAACAGCCTGAACAAGTTCATGTTTAAAATCAATTCTCTGGTTAAAACAAATGTCTGCTCTTATGTGCAAACAGACACCTCCCCCCGTTGCAATTGCAGTCTTTCCTCAAAACCATGTAATTCTCAATTCCAATTTCCCGAATCACTAATAGAACAGTCCAGTCCAGCCATGACGCCGTAAAGCACACAATCCCAGCAGTGCTCCTGCCAATAAACATACGAATATCGTCGATGTTTGGTTGAAGGCTACGTTCATTCAGAGGCATGAAATGCAAACCTTTAGCTGAGCACAAGTCCATGGTCCGATCCATGTTGTTGTTACTTGCTCTTGTATCTTTACCTCTAGAATGCTACTGTTTAATTTTCTCTGAAAGTGTTGGCAGGAAGTTATACAAGATCAGCAGCTAGCTACCAGTCAAAGAGTCAGCCTGAGAGGTCTTGTACGTGTGCCAGAGAAGAAGAAAGATAGAGAGAGACAAAGAGACAGAGCTCTAGTGTAACTGTAGGATCACTGGTCCCAGATCAACTCACCTGAACCACAGAGCAGTAGAGAGATCATCTCTCCTCTCAGCTGCAGGGACAGCACTCTGATCCAGGGCCAGACTTAATTGGAACATAAATTATGTATCAGAGAGAATCGCTTTGTCCCCCTCACCGCCCGCCCGACCTGCCGCTCAATAGGTGTGTGTGTGTGCGCGTCTGTGTGTGTGTGTGTGGCTGGCAACCACTGAATAGGATAGACCTTTTATTAAGTGGCTAGTGCAGTCGGCCAGTCCCTATGGATTCCCCCTGGCTCCAGTCGATACACAAATCTGGTCCTCCCGCTCTATTCTATACCTCTATTACCTGGACGCCCATGCCACGCTAGTCCCTGACATCTGTGTGTGTGTGTTTTCATGCTTGTGTCTGTGTTTGTGTGTGTCTGTGTGTGTGTGTGTGTGTGTGTGTACATGTCTATAGCGCCGTTTCTACCTGGTTCTAACATGCGTGCTTTGTCCTGATCTTATCCACATTCTGATTGTGCCCACGTTTTCAGTCAGGTGTAGACGATTAAAAAACGCATTGTGAACCCATTGTGATCAGATCTTCCTGAACACCTCCAGAGGTAGTCAGGGACCCATTGTGTCTGGATATCTTACAAGGTATAAACAAGGCATATCCGTGACTGCGTGTCTGCCACAGTGGAAAAAACCCACCTCATCGCTCCATTCTCCCGCTTCCCTCCACCCCTCCTCCTTCTCACCGGTACATTCCAGGGTGGATTGGGAGAAAGAGCAGCAGAATCCCATCGTTATCCGTCTACTGTGTTCTCCAATTAACCCAGGAATGTCCCGGTTTAATTTGCCCAGTGCCCAGTTACATCAGGAATGCTTGTCTCTGTCTGCATCCCAAATGTCACTCTATTCCCTACTGTACTGTCTATAGTACAGTTATTTTACCTGCCCTGGATATAGGGAATAGGGTGCCATTTGGGACACAACCACTGGCTCCAGAGATCCATTGGGGTAGGGGTAGCTCATCTGTCTCTCTCCGCCACATAGGGCAGCCGAGCTGGGGGAGTGATGAAGCGGAGCTCCCTGGCCCATCTAAATTAACCTGGTCCATTTTCAGGGTCACTCACACCACCGGTAGCCCTGTGGATAATTCTAATCTAATTAGGTGTGTGTGTGTGTCCACCAACAAAACATTTGAATTCCCTGAATGCCAAGCACACCTCACTCTGTTGCACCATTGAGGGTGTGTGTGTGACCAATAAGACGAGATGAATATGAATGCAGCAACAGTACCTCCAATTATGGGTAAATAAACACTAAAACAAACATTTTCTTCTCATTATTTTCAAAGCAGCGACTCCAAAGGTTGCTGTACAGGTAAGAACAAGGACCTGCAAAGCTCCTCTAGGACCTGTTTTCATGTCCAAGAATGGTTGAACAACATCTTGCACATTTCCCTGCCAATGCAGGGCATCCAGCCTTTATCGGTCTAAGGTGTTTGATTTAGGCTCCAGTCTCTGTGGAGGCATGTGTTCGAATCAATGTTCTTGTTCGTTCAAGTCTTCAATTCCTGTGTCTCTTCAGTCAATCTACCATTCTGCAGCATTTCTATATGGCTGGCAGGTAGCCTAGTGGGTAAGCGCGTTGTGCCAGTAACCGAAAGGATGCAGGTTTGAATCCCTGAGCTGACTGGTTGAAAAGTCTTGAATCCTTGAACAAAGCACTTAGCCCTTATTGTTCCTGTAAGTCGCTCTGGACAAGACTGTCTGCTAAATGACTCAAATGTCAATACTGAACTTTAAAACAAATCTAAACTTTGAAATTATTTTTTCTTCAAATTAATCTATTGTTCTTTCTCTAGGCTATATGCAGTTTTTACAGTACAGTAGGTGATGTAAGCTTTTTTTTTTAAGTGCTCGGCTAGCTAACCTCTGTATCTCTCCAGCTAGTGTCTGCTAGCGTCCCAGAAGTGTACAGTACTAGTCCATGGCTGCATCCCAAACAGCACCCTTTTCCCTACATAGTGCACTACTTTTAGCCAAATACCTATGGGCCCTGGTTAATAGTAGTGCACTATTTAGGGAATAGGGTGCCATTTGGGATGCATTCCATCCTATAATAGTACATTTCTTCTGTAGGAAGGAGCTGCTTATGGAGGAAATTATGTCTAATGAAAACCATCTCCTGGCCTGATGGCCTCCTGCTCTTTCCAGGGACTCCTTAATTAATACCCTCTAACAGACTCATGTATTCCTCCAGTGGACAGACAATGGATACACATGGTACATGTTCATATAGGAATTACTTACATCAAGTCCAACTCACCCCAAAAGCTGACTTTATGAAAGACGTAAGGTGTTTTCTGATGGCAAAGTCCCTGCTCATGCAACATCAGGGCCCCACCCAGCCCAACCAAAACCCCTCTGAAAGCCTCTTCGATCTCCTTGTCCAGTCCCCACCCTACCTCTGTGATCCTTCCATCCCCACCCTGCCCTGCCTTGCGGAGCTCTGCTGAGCCCTGGATGAATGGCCAGGGGAACCAGGGGAAATGACAGTCCTGCTGTAATATCCTCCATCCTCCACCCTGGGACCAGACATCTGCTACCCAGGCCCAGACACAAGCACACAGGGTCCCACAGGGCCAGAGCTCCCTAGGAAGGAAGGTGGTTGTACTCTGGTAGAGAGCCATGGCACACCTAAATACTCCCTCCCTCTCCACCCTCATGCCTCTTCACCTCACCTTTCCTCTCCACTCTCTTGCCTTTCTTTCCCCTCAGCTGTACCCCTCTACTCATGCCTCCACCCTCATGTTACCTCAGTCTCCACTCTTCCCTTACCCCTCTGAACCCTCACCCATGTACCACTCTATCCACATGATCCCCCCTCTCCACTCCTTGTGCCTCTCTGCCCATATTCCCTTCTCACTTGATAGGGAGGTGCGTTGTTGAATGAAAGGCAGGTGCGTGATGGGGCGCAGGGCAGACCTGTTTTCACAGAAGATACAATAAGGTCCTATATAATCCTTGTAACACCGAAGCAGGTCCGCCATATCCTTTGCAGGCTGGCGTGTGCGTCAGGAATATGCTCCCCCTGCCAAGGGAAACAGCTGCCGTGCACCTTTAGGGCCTTATAGGCTTTAAAGAGAAGTTCCCCCCATGTGCCTGTCTGCCTGCCTCTCATAAATAACCATGGAGAACAGAGACACTGCTCCTCCTCTGACGTCTCTGACATGTCTCTAGTTGGTTTCTGTGTGTCAGAGGTTTGTCCGTTTCTTGAAGACTGAGACAGATCCAAACCAAAGCTCCGAGCTCAGAGAGAAAAGGCTTAGTTATTTTAGTTTGTCTCTGAGATGTCGTGCTTGGCCCTTTCTGTCTCTGTACTACTCCCATGTGATCCAGTTATTCAGACCCACTTTCCACAATGGTCAGAGTTAGGTATTCTCCATCCAGACCAAGATCAGAGATCCGTCCCTCTGTACACATGACAGAAACCAGGTCAAACACATTCCCTCTCTACCAGATTATGTTCACAATCCATAATCTGTGTGATTAAAGGATTAATGCAGTAGATGATCCAAAATCTGTGATCCATAATCTGGGTGTAATGCATCTAAGGCTGACTGATGTGATAGATAAGGACTGGTGTTAGCCTAGCTCTTGGGTGGGGTACTGTAGGTGGGTGTGGTTGGCTAGCTCTGGGGCTTTGTAGGTGGGTTTGGTTGGCTAGCTCTGGGGCGGGGTGCTGTAGGTGGGTGTGGTTGGCTAGCTGTGGGGTACTATAGGTGGGTGTGGTTGACTAGCTCTGGGGTACTGTAGTTGGATGTGGTTGGCTAGCTTTGGGGTTCTGTAGGTGGGTTTGGTTGGCTAGCTGTGGGGTAATGTAGGTGGGTGTGGTTGGCTAGCTCTGGGGTACTGTAGTTGGGTGTGGTTGACTAGCTCTGGGGTAATGTAGGTGGGGGTGGTTTGGCTAGCTCTGGGGCTGGGTTGGGTTGGGATGGGTGGGGCTGTCTCCAGTCTTTAGGGATGATCCTACAAAGAGCACACACATACACATGGGACCTTCATTGGTATCTAGACACCATTACAGATATGAATAACTCTGTGTCCCTTGTGACCCCATCCTCTCTCACACACTTCTTTGTAGTTGACGCTCCTGCGTCACGCTCGACCTAACTGGCAGTTGTTTCCGCTGTGTGAGCACGATATGACATGAGGATATATCAGTCTGTCCTTCACTCCACCATCACTCACACTGTCTGAAATAGAGAGAGAAACACACAGTGCTAGCAGCAGGGTGGTTGAATTGAATCCTGTCAGTATGTACAATTTCTATGTATCTATCTTCTAGCCATTCATCTTCTACATCCATAACATTATAGCCCAATACATCTATAACAGTATATAGACGGCCTACCTACAGGGACAGCCATAGCAGTACGGCGCCCCTGGAGCAAATTAGGACACATCAACAGGCTAGCTCGGCTCGGGGATTTGATCCAACAACCTTTTCAGTTACTGGCCCGACACTCTGACCACTAGGCTACCTGCCACCCATAACAGTATAGCCAAATACATCCATAACATTATAGCCTAATAAATCCATAACAGTATAGCCTAATACATCCATAACATTATAGCCTAATACATCCATAACAGTATAGCCTAATACATCCATAACATTATAGCCTAATACATCCATAACAGTATAGCCGAATGCATCCATACAGGAAATGGACCCCTATATACAATACGTCTATCCATGCATTTATACATCCTTCTATCCATCTTTCTATCTGTTCATCCATTCCTCCCTCCTTTCATATACATTCTAGTGTAATACATCAATCTATTTATACATACATACAGGCAGATAGACAATACATCTATCCATGCATCAATACATCTGTCCACGCATCATTCCATCTATATTTCTACAACTATCTGTCCTGTGCTGGTTTAGGGTTAGGGTTCATCTGTAGTTGATGTTCACAGTGCAGAACGGTCATTATCTACACTGTCAAGCAAACAGACAGGGAGAGACAACCTAACAGCAGCTGACCTGGGGGATTCTGAGGCTGGTATACGCACACATGCACACACACACACACACACACACACACACACACACACACACACACACACACACACACACACACACACACACACACACACACACACACACACACACACACACACACACACACACACACACACACACACACACACACACACACACACACACACATACACACACACTGAGTTCTGCCACTATTCCTGACAGATGGTGTTTCTTAGAACAGGAGCATTTTACTTTCACGGCTGCACGCATAATTTTTTCTCACATGCCCCCTCTGCCCCGATTGCAGGAAGCAGTTTATTCCTGCATTTCCTTCTCTGCAGCGCGGGCCGGCACACAGATGGATAACCTGACTTCCTCCTTCTCCTCTCTCTCTCTCTCATCCTTCTCATCCTTTTGTTTTGATGACTTCTACTGAACTCATTCGGTAGTCATAGAAACTCTACTGCATGACAAACAAATAATAACACAGATTTCAACAGCCGTAGAAACAAGGCAATCATAGTTTGTATCGCCTACATTCCAGCTCTACCTTCCCCCAAGGTGTTCCAGTATACATTTCATTAGAAAACTTTCAAGATCTATTGCTCTCGCAAAAGTATTACATGTCCAGGAAAGGCTGTTTTTGAAGGTTCCACAGAACAACTAAAAATCTCATATCTGTATCTCTAACCCCCAAGAGGGCAGAGGCACACAGAAATATTGGAGGATATTGGGCTTGGGGCTGGCATAGAGTGCTAGCACACACACACACACACACACACACACACACACACACACACACACACACACACACACACACAAAAGGAGAGTGTGTGTCTTTCAATCCTTTCTAGTCTTTCTTCTCCTGGTGGATACATTAATGTGGCGCTGAGGATCCTTCAGAGGCTAACAGGCTAATTAGCTAGCCAAATTAATAACCCCTTCAGAGGACTAGCCATACCGCAGCCCAGTCCTTCCCCGGTTATTAGAGTTAACAACCAATACGCTGCACGCCACGTAATAGGACGGACACGTTAGCCTCGTTTGCCCCCAAGGATGAGGGAGAGAGGACTCATTAAAGAATTACTGAACTGTTTTGCTGTGTGCCATTGTGTCGTCATGGCTATTGTTGGTTGAGGTCCATGCAAACAGAGTGAGAGAGAGACACTCACACACACACACACAAAACATGTGACTTAGCTTGGTTGTGGTCCATGCGAAACAGTAACACTTGCACACAGACACACACATCAAATCATACGTGACTAGGCCTGGTTGCAGTGGCATATACTGTACATTGTAGAGCCTCTAGAAGGGCCTAATCAATGATGACATCATCATGAGATGCTATATTACACAGTACACCATCCCCATAACAGCACAATAGGCAGATGGAACCTGCCTTTCTTGCAGAATCAACATTGCTATTCTTGCAATGTAACCAGTTTAATATGTACACTCAATGTAGATCCAATGTGAAACAGATGATCAAAGCAAATGATCTTCATAGCACTATCCCTCTCCTTACTTTAGGCACCTTCCATGTGGTCTGCAATGCGTTCTGCCATGACAACCCAATATATCATTGCCGTTATTTCTCTCCGATGTGACATGGGTAATGTAGTGATCATGAGAATAACATCGGACCATTATAGATACTCTGTGTGCCACTACTGATCTAGCTCCATGAAACGAACTCTATCAACTAATCAACTACGCAATCAACTAATGCACACATGCCACTGTAGGTCCCCGAGGGTTTCCTGGTCAGGTTATATGGTCAGGAAAAACTCCTGGTCCAATGATATTGATTGGATATGCCCCATGGCTGTTCGTCAGATAACTCTCAGAAGCATTCTACATACATTGTGTTTCATGCATTTTGAATCTAGCCTAGTTAGCTATACTGTGAGTACTGTGTGTGTGTGTGTGTGTGTGTGTGTGTGTGTGTGTGTGTGTGTGTGTGTGTGTGTGTGTGTGTGTGTGTGTGTGTGTGTGTGTGTGTGTGTGTGTGTGTGTGTGTGTGTGTGTGTGTGTGTGTGTGTGTGGTATAGTACGGCAGTACCTTATATAGTATGCTGTAACCCAGGGAGGGGTTCTGATGAGCAGATAGAATATAGAATATGATCCGACCTCTTCAGTCACTATTCCATCTGCAATGAGAATAATAACCTGATGCTGCAAAGACTGAGGAGAGATATTGAGAGAGGGGGAGAGGGGGAGAGAGGAAGAGAGAGAGAGGAAGGAGAGAGAGAGGGAGAGAGGAAGAGAGAGAGAGGAAGTAGAGAGAGAGGGAGAGAGGAAGAAGAGAGTGGAGGAAAGAGGAAGGGGAGAGAGGAGGAGAGAGAAAAAGGAAGGAGAGAGAGAGGAGAGAGGAAGAGGAGAGAAGAATGAGAAAGAGGAGTGTGGAGAGGGATGAGAGAAAGAGAGGGGTGAGAAAAAGAGAGGAATGTGGAGAGGGATGAGAGAAAGAGAGGAGGAGGAGGCGAGAGATGTGGAAAGTAGTAAAGAAGAGGATAGAGCTGAGTAGGTTAGTAGAGGGAGGAGCAAAGGTCTTACCTTTCTCTCTCTATCCTATAGCTCTCCTCCTTATGTTGTCTGAATTACTGTAATATTTCAATTACTTTAATATCTGTATTACTGTAATATCTGAATTACTGTAATATCTGTATTAGTGTAATATCTGTTAGTGTAATATCTGTATTCGTGTAATAGCTGTTAGTGTAATAGCTGTTAGTGTAATATCTGTATTAGTGTAATATATGTATTCCTGTAATATCTGTATTTGTGTAATATCTGTATTTGTGTAATATCTGTATTATTGTAATATCTGTATTCCTGTAATATATGTATTAGTATTATATCTGTATTATTGTAATATCTGTTCGTGTAATATCTGTATTACTGTATTACAGCTGTATGCAGTATTATCATTTCCCAGTATAATCTCTAATGTGATACGCAGTGTATGTGTGTTTGTGAGTGCCTTTGCACGTATGTATGTGAATGCATACATCCATCCGTGTGTGTGTGTGTGTGTGTGTGTGTGCATTCATTCATAAGCCCCCTGCACCCGTATATGTGTGTGTAATCCTGGCTGCTGTGACATCACAGGGTTCAGGGTTCACTAGATGTTGATTAGGCCTGTAATGAAGTCCGTACTGTACAGCAGCAGTACTGAGGGTTAGCCAGGGGAGGGTCAGGGCCTACCAGCACTCTGCCAACCCAAACAACACACACACACACACACACAGATGGACACATGCATTCACATACATACACACACACGCACACACACACACACACACACACACACACACACACACACACACACACACACACACACACACACACACACACACACACACACACACACACACACACACACACACACACACACACACACACACACACACTTCTTGATGGCTGCAGCACTCTGCTAACCCAAACAACACACTGCAGAACACACAGAGCCAACACAGAGAGAGAACTGCCCAGGAAATCATCCTAACACATAATCACATAAGGGCTGAAGTACTGTTAGAGGAAGAGACAAACCGTCTTCTCACACAAGCTTTATCAATGTGCAATCTGTTGAACAGAACATTCTTGCAACTAGGGGAAGTATGCTTATTTTTGCCTCAATCTTATAGATTGTGCAGCAGCGCTTGAGTTGTGATATGAGTGCCCCTGTCTGTGCAGGCAGCCCACAGCAAGGCAGGTGTAGCCACGAAGGTGTGTTTGTGTGTGTGTGTATGTGTGCATGTGTGGGATAGTTTGCCCCGACCAGGGCAGAGAAGGCATGTAACAGGAAATGTAACAGCTATTGATTGGTGTATTAGCAGCGTGGCGCTGTGGTAGGCTTTCTGTTGCCAGAGACAAAACTGAACCAATTTATCTCACCTCTCTGACAGCACACTGAGCCACACTCACACACACACCCACACACACACACACACACACACACACACACACACATCCCTCACAGTAGACTGCACAGTATCCCAGACCAGTGTGTGTGTGCGTGTATGTATGTTAGGGTTTTCGAAATGTGGTGCCGGACAATGAGAAATTGACAAGACCCATTGGCTGTCCACCCATGGTGGTCAGAATGACATAAATAACATTAAGACTATGGTAATGCATTTGTATTATTTTTTTTATTTTGTATTTTCCCCCTTTTTCAATCTTGTCTCATCGCTGCAACTCCCCAATGGGCTCAGGAGGCAAAGGTTGACCCACCAAACCGTGCTTCTTAACACCCACCTGCTTAAACCGGAAGCCAGCCGCACCATTGTGTCGGAGGAAACACTTTTCAACTGACAACCAAGGTCAGCCTGCAGGCACCCGGCCCGATACGAGGAGTCACTAGAGCGCGATGAGCCAAGTAAAGCCCCCCCGGCCCAACCCTCCCCTAACCTGGATGACGCTGGGCCAATTGTGCACCGCCCTATGGGACTCTCCGATCATAGCCGGTTGTGTTACAGCCTGGCATCAAACCCAGGTCTGTAGTGACGGCTCTAGCACTGTGATGCAGTGCCTTAGACCGCTGTGCCTCTCGGGAGGCCTTATGGTAATACATTTAACATAACTTGCAACTCATGTATACAGCCAATAAAATGTAATTTTCAAACATTTTCCAAAATGTAATTTGTGTGAAAACACCATTCTAAACAGCACACCTTGGAAAACACAGTTTATACCTGGTAGTGGTTCCAAAGATGCAACAACTAGGATTGGTTGCTAATATGACTAGGATTGTGCCTTTGGCTACTGGACAACGAAAGAAAGTTGATATGAACCAATAGAACAGGAGAGAAACGGCATAGTGTTGTGTCCAATAGGGAAGTAAATGGAAAATACATTTGCCAAAATGATATAATTACTGCTATCTATACAACATCATTCAAAATACTTTACCAGAAAGCATGACTTAACCACAAAGGAATCAAGGATTATTAGCTTCTTAATAGTTTTTTTTGCTGTGGATTGTTTCAAATCACAAGCTCGTAGGCCTATGCCTATATGCGAAGCCTGCAATTTGGGCATCGCGTGTGGCAATAAACCTAGCTGATTATTGAGTTGTGGCTGTCAGTGAAAAGCATCCCAAAAATGTTGGAAGATAATGTGTCTTGACAGTCATTTAAAATGTTGAGACAAGAAGAAGGGGAGGGATGTGTGGCGAAGATGTAGGCGAGTCTCTCTCCAGAATGACTCAGCTGTCTCATTATTTCATTGTGTGAATTGTTTGCCCTTAGATATGAGATTTGTATCAATTCCCCATTACATATATGTCACCAGTAGTAAATATACCATTAATCCTGTAATTTGGTGACATTAATTTTTGTTAATGCATATATTAATTACAGTAATTAATTGCTCTCATTCTCGCAGTCTAAACGTTGTTTGCAGAGTTCACAATCTGCTACTCTTGTGAGAAAAACATTTACCATAATTTCCGAGTACATTTTTTCATTGCCTTTTGTTTGGAGCGCTCCATGTGAGCAATGAGCATGTGTCTGGTTTCTCTGTCCTGATAATATTGAGTCAGTGGGCGTGCCTGAGCACAATTAGAAGTGCCTGGCCTGCTGCTCGGAAATGTAGGAAAGTGTTTTCTTTTTAAACATCCATTGCGAATGATAACATATTCAAATCTTTCCAACAATCGCCCCCTCGATAATCACCAATCCTTGGTGTGAAAGAATAATATAAGTTATAGGCTTACTGCTGCATTGGGCTATAGGCTATGAGTTCCATGGCTAATTTCTTTAGCCGCCAATGGATCATGGTGTATCAATGTTTCCATATGGCAGAGGCTGGTGATCTCGCATTAGTTGACTTTTAACTTTTAGATTTGTATCATTTTTATTCAGATTTTTATGATTAACCACGTGAGAAAAAAAGAAGAAACCCACACACTGCTCTTGATAGTATCACTGCTCTTTAATAAGCTTTACATAAGATATGTAAAGCTTAATAAAGAACAGTGATACTATCAAAAGCAGTGTGTGGGTTTCTTCTTTTTTCTCATGCACCTGCAAATAAGATAGCTCAGATGTGTCAGTGCCTTTTCAATTATGGTTAATCACGTGAAATTTGTTTTCAGAAACAAAAACGTTATTATTGAAATGAAAATGTTCCATGAAAATACGCATATGAAAATCATAACTTGCATGCAGAACGGTAGAAATGGTAGGAGAAATTATAAGCTTCCCCAAACGTGAAACTTATACGACGCCTATGAAGTCTTTATAATAAAATAATTGCCATGTTTCCATAGTCGGATTTTGCCTATTGGCTACTTTGGAGCAAGGTATGCCTCATAATATGAAATTAAACATTCAGGTTTCAAACAATGAACTACCTTTTTAAAATGCATTCTTCCCCCAGCTCACATTGTAAAGTGAAGGGTAATGCGTTTATAGCCTGTTGCCTGCACTTGAATTGTGAATGGGAGGCGCACTTTAGTTACCAGTTACCAGAAGATACACACAGGCCAATTTAATTCCACTAAATTATGCAAATTAACCTATAGGGGGCACAACTTTCACTGGGGACGGGGGGGGGGATATGTCCCCCCCACATTTTGAATGTGATACAAGTCGAGGCAACACTGTGCTTTAGGACCATGCGGACGCCTCCAAACGGTCGGGTAGGCTGTTTGGAGTGTTTATCCAACTGGATAAAAAAATTATAATAAGAAATAAATATTATGCCCCCCCCACTTCTAAAACCAACGTTGCGCCCCTGGGTATTTCCATCAATTATTTAACAATGGGATTTTTTTTCTCTTGGTCATTTTAGCAACAACAGGCCCGATTGCCTGCTAACAGAAACCTTGCTGTGTGTGTGTGTGTGTGTGTGTGTGTGTGTGTGTGTGTGTGTGTGTGTGTGTGTGTGTGTGTGTGTGTGAGGCCTGTGTTTGTGTGTGTGTGTGTGTGTGAGGCCTGTGTTTTTGTGTGTGTGTGTGTGTGTGTCTGTAAGCATACACAACACATAATCAGTGCGTGCGTTGGTGGTATGAGCGCATACCTCAGTATATGTCATGCGCCAGAGTGTGTGTGTGTGGGTGTGTGTGTGTGTGTGTGTGTGTGTGCGTGCTCCCCGAATATGTGTGTCTAAGTAAACATATGGAGGTGTGCTGGCTGAGCTGAGCAGAAAGCACTGATTCAGCACAGCTCTTCCGTCTTGCAGCAGCAGCCAGGGGAGGGCAGCTTGGCGTGGGGTGTTCTCAGAGACACTCTCATCATGGGGCTTGTCTACCACTGTTTGCCTGCCTGCCTCCACGTCTCCCTGGATGTACCTGCACGTATTTCATTAAAGCCTTTTAGTAATCCTTAATCCTGCACCATCATTACACCTACTGCTGCTGCTGATGCAGTGACGGTGTTTGTGTGTGTGTGTGTGTGTGTGTGTGTGTGTGTGTGTGTGTGTGTGTGTGTGTGTGTGTGTGTGTGTGTGTGTGTGTGTGTGTGTGTGTGTGTGTGTGTGTGTGTGTGTGTGTGTGTGTGTGTGTGTGTGTGTGTGTACGTGCATGCTGAGACTGAGACTCCTCTACACACCCTGGGGATAGCACACTATGTTTGTATCATCCAGTGTTTTTCTGCCAGTGTGTCTGTCAGCACGTCTGTAGAAGCAGCAACGTGATAATTCTAGGTGATTATAAAATGGGGAGGGCTGGGAACGATCAAACAGTTTCTATCAACAACAGCTATCAGCTGTAACACCTCCCTGAACTACAGTACAGTACTGTCATCCTCTAGTACTGGAACTAACTAGCTATCTGTTCATCCAGGTTCAGGGCCTCTTAGAGGAAGTAGTAGGAGTGCTGATCCAGGATCCCTGTCCATGTAATCATATTCATTATGATCTACAATGCTAAACTGATCCTAGATCAGCACTCCTACTCTGAGAAGCTTTATGAATAGGGGCCCCTGAGCTTCTGAGCTTCTATATTTTTGGAATGGCATTGTGCTTTCATGTGAATTCCTCTTGAATACCATACCATGTCATTCATGGATGTCATTCCCATTCAATGGATTTTGGCCTTGCAGTGTCCTTGAGTACTGATTCAGATTATTTAGATGTGGAGGACTCAAGTGGGGGAGAAGAGAAGCATCCTTCCTGTCCATTAAGGGAAGATGTGGCCTTGGCTAGAAATTTGATCTTCCACAAAAGGCTTTAGATACCGGAGGAGGCTGGTGGGAGGAGCTATAGCAAGATTACAATGAGCCTGTTCTCGTATAGCTCCTCCCACCAGACTCCTGTTACATACTCAGCTGCTTTAAGAGGAGCTTCAGGGCTGAGTTTACACAAACAGCCCAATTCTGATATCTTTTGCCAAAAATTGGGCAAAGGTCAGAATTGGGCTGGCCGTGTAAACACAGCTTGAGGAGTGGGTCTGGAGAATGTATCCATAAAGACCTTAGCATTCCAATTAAATAGGCCTATATTGAATATATCCTGCCCCTATTGATAGGTATCCAAGTGGCTTGTTATGTCACCATTATAGCTAATGGCACCAGTGTGTTTGTGTGTATGCTCACAAGTCTGTGTCAGTGACTATAGGTTGGTTTGGACAGAACAGAACAGTAAGTGTTTAATGCCTCTAGCCTTGAGGCCCTGAGACACCTGCTGACAAACTAGCATTGTACCTTCTCCTCAACCACCCTGACATTGAGCTATGTGTGACTGTGCTGGCTCGGCCTTGAGTGGAGGATGACAGATCTCCTGGGGCTACTACTCCATCTCTGGAAAGATGACACCACAGCCTGCCTCCTCCTCCCTTTCTCTCCCTCTCCCTCTCCCTCTCCCTCTCCCTCTCTCTCTCTCTCTCACGCTCTCTCTTAGAGCTTAGAACTTAGTACAATAGCT
Organism: Thymallus thymallus; assembly: GCA_023634145.1. Lineage (NCBI taxonomy): Eukaryota > Metazoa > Chordata > Actinopteri > Salmoniformes > Salmonidae > Thymallus > Thymallus thymallus. The sequence goes on from CM042383.1 coordinate 11,070,703, forward strand.
CCCACATAAGCACCTATACCTAGAACTCTTCACAGCTTTATACCTAGAATGTTGTGGAAGTGCTTTGCTGCAGGAGGGACTAACAGGTACAAAAGTATCTACAAATCTCTACAAGTCGGAAGTTTACATACACCTTAGCCAAATACATTTAAACTTAGTTTTTCACAATTCCTGACGTTTAATCCTAGTAAAAATTCCCTGTTTTAGGTCAGTTAGGATCACCACTTTATTTTAAGAATGTGAAATGTCAGAATAATAGTAGAGAGAATGATATTTTTCAGCTTTTCTTTCTTTCATCACATTCCCAGAAGTTTACATACATTCAATTAGTATTTGGTAGCATTGCCTTTAAATTGTTTAACTTGGGTCAAACGTTTTGGGTAGCCTTCCACAAGCTTCCCACAATAAGTTGGGTGAATTTTGGCCCATTCCTCCTGACAGAACTGGTGTAACTGAGTCAGGTTTGTAGGCCTCCTTGCTCGCACACGCCTTTTCACGCCATATTCAAGGAGGAGTCCGTGATTTGTTTTCTAATGATCGTGATCTTTTCGTCAAAGAAGTTCATGAGTTCGTCACTGCTGAAGTGAAGGCCAACCTTTGCGACAGTGTACATTTTTTTGGGGGGATTGTTTTTATTCACCTCAATCAGGTTGAAAAAAATAGGCTGATCGGGCAGCAGTGAGGGCTTTTCAACATTGCACAGTACTGTCTTTCCAATTTGGTGGAGCACCATTTCCGTTCCAATTTTCTGGAAGCTTGCTTCAGGGCTCTGGCATTTTCTGTATACCAGGAAGCTAGTTTCATGTGACACATTTTTTGTTTGTTTTTAGCAGTGTGACTGCAGCTAGGGTATTACGCAAGGTTATGTTTAGCTCCTCGGTTAGCTGATTTTTATACTTGGACCTACTTCGGTAGGTGGAGGGAGTCTGGAAGGACATCAAGGAAGCTTTGGGTTGTTCAAGGATTTATAGCTTTTGATAATCCTTTATTTTTTTTCATAAATTGAAATTTGCAGTCAAAATATTTTTGCAACACCTCCGTCGTTGCGGGATGCGCAGGGGATATGGTCACTAGTGTAACCAGGAGGAGAGGCCTCATTATACTCTAGTAAATTCATCAGGCTTAAGCCATGTTTCAGTCAGGCCAATCACATCAAGTTTATGATCAGTGGTTCATTGACTATGACTGCCTTGGAAGTGAGGGATCTACAGTGCATTCGGAAAGTATTCAGAACTGATGGCTTTTTCCATGTTTTGTTACATTACAGCCTTATTCTAAAATGTATTTTTTTTTTTAATCCCTCATTATCCTACAAATAATATCCCATAATGACAAAGCGAAAACAGGTTTTTTGAAATGTTTGCAAATGTATAAAAAAAAAAAACTGAAATACCTTAGTTACATACAGCGGGTGAAATAAGTATTGAACACGTCACCATTTTTCTCAGTAAATATATTTCCAAAGGTGCAACCCAAGTAATCCATACATACAAAGAAACCAAAACAAATAAGTTCAGAAATTAAGTTATGTGTAATAATGTGAAATGACACAGGGAAAAAGTATTGAACACATGAAGAAAGGGAGGTTCAAAAAGGCATGGAAAGCCAAGACAACAGCTGAAAACTATCAGTAATTAAAAAGCAATCCAGCCCTCTGTCAGTGCAAATTAATATCAGCTGGTTCAGTCCCAACTGATGGCCTACAAAAAGGTCTCATTGCCAAGGTGTCACACAAGACACATCTCATGATGGGTAAAAGCAAAGAGCTGTCTCAAGACATTCGCAACCTAATTGTTGCAAAACATAATGATGGCATTGGTTATAGGCGCATTTCTAAGCTTCTGAATGTTCCATTGAGCACTGTTGGGGCCATAATACGGAAGTGGAAAGACAATAATTTCACCATAAATTTGCCTCGACCAGGTGCTCCTCGTAAATGAGTAAAGGGTCTGAATACTTATGTAAATGTGCCATTTCAGTTTTTTATGTTTAATACATTTGCAAATATTTAAAAAATACTTTTTTTGCTTTGTTATTATAGGGTATTGTGTGTAGATTGATGAGAATAAAACAACAATTGAATCCATTTTAGAATAAGGCTGTAATGTATCAAAATGTGGAAAAAGGGGTCTGAATACTTTCCGAATACAATGTACAGTAATATTAAGTAACCCTATTTTGAGCTGTGAGGTATTCAAAAATGACAGGGATGGAGGAGATCTTTGTTCCAGTGAGATCGCTAAGGCGAACACCGCCATTTTTAGATATTCCCGACCTAGATCGAGGTACAGACACGGTCTCAATAGGGAAAACTAAGCTGACTACACTGACTGTGCTATTGGCAGACTCCACTAAGCTGGCAGGCTGGCTAACAGCTTGCACCATATCTCATTGTGGAGATAGAGGTGTTAGAGCCCTGTCTATGTTGATAGATAAGATAAGCCCACCACTCCAGCTAGGATGGAGTCCGTCACTCCTCAGCAGGCCAGACTTGGTCCTGTTTGTGGGCGAGTCCCAGAAAGAGGGCCAGTTATCTACAAATTCAATATTTTTGGAGGGGCAGAAAAAACGTTTGAACCAGCGATTGAGTTGTGAGACTCTGCTGTAGAGCTCATCACTCCCCCTAACTGGGAGGGGGCCAGAGACAATTACTCAATGCCAACACATCTTTCTGGCTAATTTACACACTGAAGCTATGTTGCGCTTGGTGACCTCTGACTGTTTCATTCTAACATCGTTGGTGCCGACATGCATAACAATATCTCTATACTCTCTACACTCGCCAGTTTTAGCCTCAGCCAGCACCGTCTTTCAGATTTGCCTTTGCGTCGGTAGCTCTGCCCCCTGGTAAACAGTGTATGATCGCTGGATGATTTTCTAAAAGTCTAATATTGCGGGTAATGGAGTCGCAAATTACTAGGGTTTTCAATTTGTCAGAGCTGATGGTGGGAAGCTTCGTTTGCTCAGACCCCGTAATGGGTGGAGGAGAGACCTGAGAAGGCTCGGGCCCTGGCTCTGGATCCAACTCACTGGTTAGTAGGGAAAACCGGTTGAAGGTTTCTTAAATTGCCTTTGCCTAACGATTACGTCTAAAGCTGGGCTTTTAACTCAGCTACCATAAGGCGATAGTTCTCCTGCATATTATGAGTACAGCGACTGCACTTAGAGGGCATAACGTTAATGTTACTACTTCGCGTTTTGGGCTGGTGGAGGTCCCAGAGAACCATGTCCAGATAAAATGTCTGGGGTGAAAAAGTTGAATGAAAGAAGTGTTAGGACAAAACTAAGACCTTGGCAAATTTGTTAAATACGAGGTTAGATTAAACGATTATTAAAAGTCAAAAGCGCTGCGTTTGGCATGTAGCCAAGTCGCAACAAACAGCAGAGCAGCACGGAGACAACGCAGAATTTACTTTCGTCACATTCAGTTTTACATGTGACCCATATCAGGTTTGCGCAGTCACACTGATGTAGCCTCTTAAGTAGATTTTGGGGTGGTAGTCATGGTAATGGCAGGTCATGTGCATAAAAAACACTTCAGAGAAAACAAATCTAATCCGAGCGTCCAGACAGATGTTGCATATGGTGGATCGGGTTTGTATCAGGATTCAGATCCACATATGGAGGTGGTATAAATCAGTGGTATAAAATGTGTTTTTTTATGCTGTTTACATTTTTAGGGAAATCTCAGATAGGTATCAGATATGCAATAGCATGTCTCGGTCCTCTTAGACCGCAGGCAGCCCAATTCAGATTTTTTGACCAATCAGATCTGCTCTGAAAAAGATCTGATGTGAAAAGATCTGATGTGATTGGTCAAAAAACCAATTAGTGGAATAAAGATCAGAATTGAGTTGTTGGTGTAAACACAGCCATAATGGTGGGGTGGTTCTTGTTTGTTGAAAATACAAAATGAATATCTCTGCCCAGTGACTGACTAGTGATGATGCATTTATTCAGCCCCCTGCTGAAACGCCAGATTGAATCTTAGCAAGGTGTCCTGGTCTCCACTCCTCCTCTCCAACCATCCTTCTCTCCCTCTATCTCTCTCTTCCTCCCTCTCTCCATCCTCATTAGAAGGATTTTAGAGCAAGACAGATGAGCCAGCTGAGTCCTGCCCTATCTGTTAGCCTCTTAAGATAACCATAGCATCCGATTTGATTATCATCTCTCGCTCGCTCTCTCTCTCTCTTTCAATAACATTTCATTTAAAATGCTTTTTTGGCATAACAAAGATACTTGTGTGCCAAAGCAACAAGTTTATACAATTCTACATAAAATTCATTTTAAGTCTCTTTCACATTTGAGTAATTCTTATCCAGAGCAACTTAGTGATTACATGCATTTTTGTATTTTTCCATACTGGTCCCCTGTGGGAATTGAACCCACAATCCTGGCGTTGCAAGCTCTGACCTCTGTCTGTCTCGCCCTCTATCTCTCTTTCACCCTCTCTCCATAGCATTAATATAGTCTGTTTTGTTGTCACTGAGTTTTCACCTGACACGTTCATCCCTGGGGTTACAATAACTCATAACACATTCATGATTACCTCTTATACCTCAACGTTGTTATAGTTTACTTTTCTCCTTTTGATATTAATGTGTTGTATCTCTCATATTCCACACATGTTCTCCTGAAGCGACGTTTGGCAACTCAAATCAAACATCCACTACTTCAAGAGGAATTCACAATTTCCTCCCTCAGCCTTTCCCAGACAGAAGCCCCCTAAGAGGCTTTAGTTGTGGAGCTTAGAGAGAGAGAGAGAGAGAGAGAGAGAGAGAGAGAGAGAGAGAGAGAGAGAGAGAGAGAGAGAGAGAGAGAGAGAGAGAGAGAGAGAGAGAGAGAGAGAGAGAGAGAGAGAGAGAGAGAGAGAGAGAGAGAGAGAGAGATTTTCAGCACCAGACCAGCCTTTAACCTCTAGACTGCTTCTTTGTGCACTGGGGTCATGGCTACGCCCTCGCCTATTTTATTTAACTAGGCAAGTCAGTTAAGAACAAATTCTTATTTACAATGACAGCCTAGGAACAGTGGGTTAACTGCCTTGTTCAGGGGCCGAACAACAGATTTTGACTGTATGACTTCACTGGGAAGGAAGTGTGTGAATTGTATATAATGTGTGTGTTTTTGTGTGTGTGCAATCACGTTTGCACATGAGTGTGTGAACTAGCAATGCTCTGCAGGTATAAATCTGCCCTTGCAGTGACCTAAGCATGTTTCATTTAGAGGGATGAAATGATGAATTCTCTGAAAGAGGAAAAGAAGAGAGGAGGAGAGAAAAAGTTATTTCCACTTATTTCTGATGGGAAAGATGGGAAAGGTTTTCACACAGAATACACAGTAGTACACCTAACTCTATTCCTCTGGTTGGATGCTGCACACACACACACACACACACACACACACTAAATGTGTATGCTAAACCATAACCTTGTACCTCAATTTGATTTCCCAGTGGTATGCAGTTACTCGCTGGTGGACTTACCATTAGGCGGAAGAGGCAATTGTATCAGGCCTCACATCGTCAAGGGGCTTCATGAGCTAGGCATAAAATTATTTGTATTTTTTTAAAGCTCTCCGCTTGAGGCCGCCCCATGCTCCACTCAAGGCATAATAAATCATTTAAAAAATCCCCATCAAAATGTGTCTGTTTAAGCTAGATATATCTGTTGTTTTGCATGGGCTGCATCTCAATCCACCATATCCGCCAATGTCGGGCCTCCCGCATCTGCGGTGGAAGATGTCCGAGCTACAGCTGTGTATGTCAGACCAGGAGACTGGAATTATTTTTGATTAAGCTGCGAAGGTAACCTACTTTTTGAAGTGAATTGTTTGACAATCAGATGACAACCACATGACTCCTTGTGTTCATGGCACATTAAAAGTTTAAGTTAAATTACATGTCTTTACTATAAATCTGAAGAAAAAAGACTGGACTGCCGGTGGTCTCCAAATCACTAAGTCCTCCCCTGCGGTTACTTCAACAACGACCATCCCCTTTAGGCCTATACAGCACATTATACAGTATACAAGCAATAGAGGCATCTTATTATATGAGTTTTAGTGATTGATCTAATTGCCTTACCTGAATAATTTATTTCATCCACCACCCTCTGACTATCTCTTTGTACTTCTGAGACAAAACTTCAGAGAAAGTCCCTGAATGTATCATATTCTGCACACTGCACATACAGTTGAAGTCGGAAGTTTACATACACTTAGGTTGAAGTCATTAAAACTAATTTTTCAACCACTCCACAGATTTCATGTTAACAAACTATAGTTTTGGCAAGTTGGTTAGGACATCTAAGTACATGACACAAGTAATTATTCCAACAATTGTTTACAGACAGATTATTTCACTTATAATTCACTATATCACAATTCCAGTGGGTCAGAAGTTTACATACACTAAGTTGACTGTGCCTTTAAACAGATTGGAAAATTCCAGAAAATTATGTCATGGCTTTAGAAGCTTCTGATAGGCTAATTGACATAATTTGAGTCAATTGGAGGTGTACCTGTGGATGTATTTCAAGGCCTACCTTCAAACTCAGTGCCTCTTAGCTCGACGACATGGGAAAATCCAAAGAAATTATGGACCTCCACAAGTCTGGTTCATCCTTGGGAGCAATCTCCAAACGCCTGAAGGTACCACGTTCATCTGTACAAACAATAGTACGCAAGTATAAACACCATGGGACCACGCAGCCGTCATACCGCTCAGGAAGGAGACGCGTTCTGTCTCCTAGAGATGAACGTACTTTGGTGCAAAAAGTGCAAATCAATCCCAGAACAACAGCAAAGGACCTTGTGAAGATGCTGGAGGAAACAGGTACAAAATTATCTATATCCACATTAAAACGAGTCCTACATCAACATAACCTGAGAGGCCGCTCAGCAAGAAAGAAGCCACTGCTCCAAAGCTGCCATAAAAAAGCCAGACTACAGTTTGCAACTGCACATGTGGACAAAGATCGTACTTTTTGGAGAAATGTCCTCTGGTCTTATGAAACAAAAATAGAACCATAATGACCATCGTTATGTTTGGAGGAAAAAGAGGATTGCTTGCAAGCCAAAGGAAAATTATGTGGATATATTGAAGCAACATCTCCTGACATCAGTCAGGAAGTTAAAGCTTGGTCGCAAATGGGTTTTCCAAATGGACAATGACCCCAAGCATACTTCTAAAGTTGTGGCAAAATGGCTTAAGGACAACAAAGTCAAGGTATTGGAATGGCCATCACAAAGCCCTGACCTCAATCCTATAGAAAATTTGTGGGCAGAGCTGAAAAAGCGTGTGCGAGCAAGGAGGCCTACAAACCTGACTCAGTTACACCAGTTCTGTCAGGAGGAATGGGCCAAAATTCACCCAACTTATTGTGGAACGCTTGTGGAAGGCTACCCAAAACGTTTGACCCATGTTAAACAATTTAAAGGCAATGCTACCAAATACTAATTGAGTGTATGTAAACTTCTGACCCACTGAGAATGTGATGAAAGCTGTAAAAGAAATAAAAGCTGAAATAAATCACATTTTTTAAATAAAGTGGTGATCCTAACTGACCTAAGACAGGGAATTTTTACTAGGATTAAATGTCAAGAATTGTGAAAAAATTAGTTTAAATGTATTTGGCCAAGGTGTTTGTAAACTTCCTACTTCAACTGTATATACACACACACAAACATACACACACACACAAATGTGTAGGCTACGTTATCAATACAAAATGACCCTCAGTAGGCACAAAATGGAAGAAGAAAAATATTTAACACGTGAGTTTTTACAGTATTTGATCTACTATAATAAGAGAGCTTGTTCAATGTGTCTTCTAAGGGCTTGTCAGCTAGTTTCTGACTTCTTGTTAGCAGTTTTCCTCATCCATTCTCATCACTTACTGTATACTATTGGATATTGATGCGACTGTTCTTGAGGATTCCCAGTTTGTTGACTGTCAGACGACCAAAGACAGGAGAAAAGCGCTTAATATATCTACAAAATAAACATTTTTCAGTGTGTAGAATAACAATACTGTACATCAAAACTCCTGACATAGCATCCAGGACTAAGGAAGTGCTTCTTTTGACGATTGGGGAGTGAGAAAGATAAACCCACGTCTTGCAGAGGGGATCAAAGAGAGGTAGATGATACTGAAGTAGAGACAGGAGAAAGAGATAGAGAGCGAACGATAGAGAAGGAAAGAGAGGACTGGAGAGAAAGAAACAGAGGAAGAAAAATGAGAGAAAAATAAGGAGACTGCAGAGATATGGAATATTGTGAAAAACATTACTGTGTTTTTGTAGTTAGCTTTATGTGTAAGGACTTAAGATCCTCAGGCCCATGGCTGATATTGAAGTGTCTTCTCTTTCAGCCTCCTAACCAGATGCATCCCATTCATTCTAGTAGAAACAATGCCAGCAGTCTGATTGGGGATAAGTGATGGCTTTGTCTATCTTTGTCTATTGTGTTCAAAGGGAACAATAACCATTGGCCTCATTTCCCTCCTCTCTCTGACCCTCAGCTTCTGTGACAAACATACAGATGCTAAGGTTTTACTGGTAGAAATGTCAGTTTTCCTGCATTAAATTCACCTGCCACTAGGAGCGCCGCCTCTGGATTAGCATTTTCTTGTTTGCTTATGGCCCCTTACAGCTCGTTGAGTGTGGTCTTAGTGCCAGCATTGGTAAGCGGTGGTAAATAGACAGCTACAAAAAATATAGATGGAAACTCTCTTGGTAAATAGTATGGTCTACAGCTTAACATGAGGCATTCTAACTCTGTCGAGCAGAACCTCGAGACTTCCTTAACATTACAGATCGCACACCAGCTGTGGTTAACAAAGAGACCTCCTCCCTTGAGCTTACCTGACACTGCCGTTCTTTCCTGCCAATGCATAGAAAAACCAGCTAGATGTATATTATCCATGTCCTTGTTCAGCCGCAACTCTGTGAAACATAGGACAGTTCTTCAGGTCCCGTTGATAGGATAGTCACGAACGGAGCTCGTCCAATTTGTTCTCCATTAATTGTACGTTTGCCAATAGAACGGAGGGTAGAGGCGGTTTATGTACTCGCCGTCGTAGTTTCGTCAGGGTACCCGCACGTCGGCCTCTCTTACACCCCCTTACACCCACCGTGTCTCAGTGATAGAAAGAATCTATCAGGAGAGGGATGTAAAGGCATGAGACAGAAAGAGAGGGGTGTAAAGACATGAGACATAAAGAGAGGGATGTAAAGACATGAGACATAAAGAGAGGGATGTAAAGACATGAGACAGAAAGAGAGGGATGTAAAGACATGAGACAGAAAGAGAGGGATGTAAAGACATGAGACAGAAAGAGAGGAATGTAAAGACATGAGACAGAAAGAGAGGGATGTAAAGACATGAGACAGAAAGAGAGGGATGTAAAGTCATGAGACAGAAAGAGAGGGATGTAAAGTCATGAGACAGAAAGAGAGGGATGTAAAGACATGAGACAGAAAGAGAGGGATGTAAAGACATGAGACAGAAAGAGAGGGATGTAAAGACATGAGACAGAAAGAGAGGGATGTAAAGACACGAGACAGAAAGAGAGGGATGTAAAGACATGAGACAGAAAGAGAGGGATATAAAGACATGAGACAGAAAGAGAGGGATGTAAAGACATGAGACAGAAAGAGAGGGATGTAAAGACATGAGACAGAAAGAGAGGGATGTAAAGACATGAGACGTAAAGAATAAAGGGAATAAAAGGAGAGGTGAGAGACATTGAGAAAGGAAAAACATTGAGAGTGCGAGGAAGAGGGGAAGTGATAAACCATCAGGCTGATTTATCTGTGATTTGCTGTAATGATATTCAGAGGGCTGTCCATCATTAGGTGCTGGAGATTAGACAGCTAGTCACCCCTCAATCAGTCAGTGTGTGTGTGTGGTGTTTAAGTGTGCGTGTGTGGTGGAGTTGGGGGGAGGGATGGAGTTATGTACAGTGTGTCTTGTTTTGTTGTGTGGGGTTGTGGGGTTGCATATAGGCCTACAGTACATTTAAATTACTCATTACACACCCATTCAACTACGGTTAGGAATGACAGCTGGTGATTGACAAAGTTAAAAACGACTGCGTACATATTAACTCGACTTGACTTATCTTGTTCTCTCTCTCTCTCTCTCTCTCTCTCTCTCTCTCTCTCTCCCTCTCCACCCCTCTCTCCTCCAGCCACAGACGGGCGACCAGAGGTGCCCAGCGATCGTAACTCTGTAGGCAGTAACCCAGGAGGTCGTGCTCCCCCGGTGGTGAGGGTGAGAGGTGCAGGGTGCCCCCCAGCCTGCCTGTCTCTACCCACGGCCCTCACCTTGCTCCTGGCCACTCTAGCTCTACAGTGGAGCCTACTCTGAAAACACAGCATAGTGCCCCCTACTGGCCTGGCCCCCTCCACACACACAGTACAGACTAGTCTGTGGGGGGCAGTGTGGACAAGGACACTTGTGGGGGCGGAGAGGGATTGTGTTTCCCCATAGAGACACGAGTGTGTGTGTACGAGCTCCTCACACACACACTCATACACGGGCAGATTGTTCCGGTACTCCACCTGCTGCTTCCTGTGTGTATGCTGTTGACTGGAGTGTGTGTGTCCAGGCACTAGGTTCCCTCCACAGCTCTACTGCTCTCTGCTTTAACAATGCGCTCATATCTCTATCAGTGGACGGACTACCACGCTTCTGGGCCTCAATATACAACATAAACTCACACCCTCATGCGCATGCTTGCATACACACACACTAACACAGGCATACACAAAAGACACGCTGGCACCCTTTAACACACACACACACCTTTAACTTTTCTGCTGCTGGTTTCTATGTGGTCGGCTACAGTTCTTGCCTCTGTGGACACTTTGCCTATCTAGCCAATCTTGTCCTGGGATTTAAAGGCATTGGGGCGGAGTTCACTTAATTTTTTTAACTCTCAACAATTTATTTGAATAAATGTAATGAATGCATGCTAGATTAGTAAACAATCACCTTTCACCAGGCCAGCATAGCTGATTGGATACACTCTAATGATCATACAGTGCCTTCAGAAAGTACTCACACCCCTTGACTTTTTCCACATTTGGTTGTGTTACAGCCTGAATTTAAAGTTGATTAAATTGAGATTGTGTGTCACTGGCCTACACACAATACCCTATAATGTCAAAGTGGAGTTATGTTTTTAGACATATTTACAAATTAATTAAAAATTAAAAGCTGAAATGTCTTGGGTCATTTAGTATTCAAACCCTTTTGTTATGGCAAGCCTAAATAAATTCAAGAGTAAACATTTGCTTAACAAGTCACATAATAAGTTGCATGGACAATAATAGTTTTTAACATGATTTTTGAATGACAACCTCATATCTGTACCTTATACATACAATTATCTGTAATGTCCCTCAGTCGAGCAGTGAATTTCAAACACAGATTCAACCACAAAGACCAGGGAGGTTTTCCAATGCCCCGCAAAGAAGGGCACCTATTGGTAGATGGCATTAAAACAGACATTGAATATCCCTTTGAGAAAACTGAGGATGGATCAACAACATTTGACTCCACAATACTAACCTAAATGACAGAGTGAAAAGAAGGAAGCTTGTACAGAATAAAACATATTCTAAAACATGTATCACTAAAGGCACTAAAGGAAAACTGCAAAAAAATTGGCAAAGATAAGTGTTGGGTTTAGGGAAAATGCTACACCACACATCACTGAGTACCACTCTTCCTATTTTCAAGCATGGTGTTGGCTGCATCATGTTATGGGTATGCTTGTCATCGGCAAGGACTAGGGATAATTTTTTTTGTGAAAAAGAAACGGAATAGAGCTAAGCACAGGCAAAATCCTAGAGGAAATCCTGGTTCAGTCTGTTTTCCAACAGACACTGGGAGACAAATTCACCTTTCAGGACTTAAATTGGCTTGAAAATCTATGGCAAGACTTGAAAATGTCTGTCTAGCCATGATCAACATCCAACTTGACATAGCTTGAAGAATGTTTTAAAGAATAATGTGCAAATATTGTACAATCCAGGTGTTCAAAGCTCTTAGAGACTTACTCACAGAAAATACCAGAAACCAGAAATACTCACAGCTGTAATCGTTGCCAAAGGTGATTCTAACATGTATTGACTCAGGGGTGTGAATACTTATGTAAATTATATATTTCTGTATTTCATTTTCAATGTATGTGCAAAAATGTCTTAAAACATGTTTTCACTTTGTCATTATGGGGTATTGTGTGTAGATGGGTGAGAAAAAAAGTATAATTTAATCCATTTTGAATTCAGGTTGTAACAACAAAATGTGGAACAAGTCAAGGTGTATGAATACTTTCTGAAGGAACTGTATGTCTATGCAATACTAGAATGTATGGATTTCATAGGTAGAGAAGGACTAACAAACACACACGTTCATTACACGAGGTGTGTGTGTGTATGTGTGTGGTATTTACTGTATATAGATTGATTGATTTGATTGAGTATATTTAGATATCGTTCTATTCAATTCTCCCAACAGAAAGCTTTTATTGATAGAATTGAATGGATTATACTGTTTCTATTTCGTTTTCTGAGTAGCTTTGAATGAACTGTGCTTGTCCCCCCTATTGTATGAAGAGCAATGCAATAATATCAGAGATATATTTTGTATAACGACTATACCAGGAATAATAATACAAATGCCTTTTCATATACTAACATGCTTGCTATATGAGGTGTTGACAACTTTTTTCAACAGAAATCCTTGGGCCAAAGCCTGTTTGTATGTTGTTGATTTACTATTGTTTGTCGTTTGTCCAGTTTTGTGTGTGATTTGCTCTTTGAATTGCGCATATGCATGCGTAGCTGTCATAGTTATCGTTGTTTGGTTACGTTAGTAACTTGGGAATGTAATATTATACTGTATTACATTGCAACATTCTGCTACATCTTAATGTTTTTAACAACCTGGTACTTAATGCCATGGTACTCTGCATCTCTTTCTCTCTCTCTCTCTCTCTCTCTCTCTCTCTCTCTCTCTCTCTCTCTTTCTCTCTCTCTCTCTCTCTCTCTCTCTCTCTCTCTCTCTTTCTCCTATAACCCAATCAATCACTTTATTTCTGTTTTGACAATGTGATCAAAGGATGTTCTAGATTAGAATTCTGGTCCTAAACGTGAGCAACCAACAGCACAGCTAGCTATCAGAATAAAAAGCAACAAATATGTAATCAGCATATTCAACAGTTACCATATTAAGGATAATAACCGCTCAACTCTACATTATATCACTAATTAAGAAATATACACAATACAGTTACATACATGGCAGTGCATTTCTCTCAGTCCTACAAAAACATAGCTATTTTTGTAATGGCCTGTGTTGTGTGTATATCTGTGTAAGTTTGATGTATTTTTGGTTTAAATAAGGGAATGTTTTTTTGGTTGGTACGGTAGAGGTTTGTACAGTTGTAGTGAGTTAACTAAGGAGAATGAATGTATAAAAACACAGCTATGTGTACTGCAGAAGAGGCTGGTGGGAGGAGCTATAGGAAGACAGGCTCATTGTAATGGCTGGAATGGAATATGTTTGATGGGTTTCATTATTTCCATTGCAGTCTTTACAATAAGCCTGTCCTCCAAAAGCTCCTCCCACCAGCCTCCTCTGGTATACTGTTTATGCCTATAGGCCCAGGAGTATTTCCTGATCACAGGATCTGACCAGGAACAGGTTGGGCCTAAATTATTCTGGGTAATTCCTAGTAATAGGATATAACTAAGGTCCAGAGTTTTTACTGGTCACGAAACATGGTAAGGAAAAACTCCTGGCCCATTATGCTTACACATAACTCCCTCTTTTTGCTGAAAAGGACTTTTCCAACATGGGGCGATACACTAGAAAACCATAATCACCATCACCTGCACAGACTGGGAGGGCACAACTCTAGTCTACAAGAGTCATACGAACTACTTGTGGCTCTGGAGTTTAGCCCGCTGGAGTCCAATGGTTCCACAGTTTCTGTATTGAGCTGAGTTGGCCTACTATAGAGTTGAACTACACACATTTTGTTCTCTGGCCACGTTAAGAACGGTCTACATCGCCTGGCCACTATCCTCTCTGCTGCGTTTCTTATGTATCAAGTTCTTAACACAGATCACTTGCTATAGCATGTGTATAAATGTATATATTTTAAGTCACTCTCTGTTTGTTTTGTGTTTTATTTCCTTTATTTTTATATTGGAAGCATCACAGCGTAAGGAATGTGATGTAGTAAAGGTATATTAGTATTCTCCTATAATTCTGTACCGAAGATTGTCCTTATCAGCAAGATCAGTGTCATAATGACGTTTGATTCTCCATGCCTCGTTCTCAGAACGCTTTAGAGAAGAAGGACCTTGGAACTTCTCTTCCATTACGGTTGAGAAGGAGGTGAGGAATCACGGAAAGACTCATTCAAATAGAGCCACTGTTTTCATCCAATATGGCTTCCTCCCTATAAAAGGGCTCCCAAATTGTCCATGCTTCAAAATAAAAAGTGCCTCCTACAAAATATCATGAACACCAGGAGACATTTTGGTGATTGACAAGTTTTGGGGCAGCTCTTCCAGGTGTGTGTGTGTGTGTGTTTGCATGTACACTGTCTGAAAATGTTAGCGTGCATACAATTATTACCTCATAAGCGATGCATGTTTTAGATTCTAAATCAATTAAATTAGGCCAGGGTAGGCGGTGTGCAACGTAGGCCACCCATGGCAGCTGGGGGGTGTTGAGACTTGTTGGATTGTGTGTAAGTAAGGACTCTCTCCTCATCGCACACACACACGCACAGTTATGCACACACACAGAACATCCTCACACTGTTTACCTGCCCTCTGCCAGCACACAGCATGATGGGAACTGGAACTGACAAGTGAGACATTTAGCCAATCAGTGAAGCGAAAAGAAAGGGGAGATGACGGAAAAGGGGTATGGGGAGAGGAGAGGAGAGGAGAGTTTCCTCTGAGACTGTTTCAATGAAAAAGTGACAATATTATGTAGGCATTTCCAGACATAATGAGACTTAGTGGAGCTTGCTGTCTCAGATTATTCCCAGTGCACAGAGAACACAGATACACATGCACTGTACAGTGAAGCACTACAAAAACCTAAGAGCTAAGACATTCAGGCCAGGAGAGTTGAGGTGGTTGATTTGTGGATGTGGTTGGGGACCCTGTGAAGGAAACACCATAGCTAGCAATGCCCTTCCACCCGTCTGGGGTTTCTTCAGACAGCGTTAGGTTGGTTATCCTCCCGGTTAACTCCCAGATAGGGTTACACTATCTGAAGACTGTCTGTCTTTTTCCACTGCTGTGGACCTGAACCCCGCTTCCTCTCTGAAGAGTCACCCAAGAAGAGGACTGCTTGACTCCACTGACTTGTTCACCTGATCTTATGTCACAGACATTTCCAGTTCTCCCCGTCTCTCGATCCTCCTTTCCCTCTCTCTGAACCCCATTTCCCCATCCGTTTGGTAGTGGAAGAGTGCAGTCATGCATGTATACTTTGTGTGTAGGGTGATGGTGGTGTGTGTGTGTGCTGGTATGTGTACGTGTGTGTGTGTGTGTGTGACCAGGCCACAGGCCAATATAGCTGGTGCCATTGAAACGCTGCTGTGGGCTGAGGTTTAACTAGACCAGACAGACCAGGCAGGGAGCAGCTGTAACCCTGGATCCCCCACATACTGTACCTGTATATACCGTGTGTGTGTGTGTGTGTGTGTGTGTGTGTGTGTGTGTGTGTGTGTGTGTGTGTGTGTGTGTGTGTGTGTGTGTGTGTGTGTGTGTGTGTGCCTTTTTTCCATTGTTTCAGGCCTGAAGAGTCAGCCCTGCAGAAACCCAGCAGGTCAGCAATCCGAACACGATGTGGGCTCCGTCTTTAATTTCATTATAATTTGATCAGCTGATTATGTACACACACGGCATTCACTTGCGTCAGTATCAAGCTCAAGCCATTAGTCTCATCTCTCTCAATCCTGTCAGAGACCAGTCAGAGTATTCATCCAGAGATCTAATACTCATCCGTGTAGATGATCATCCTTGTGCGTCAGTGTGGCACTCTGGACTAATTAAGTCTGTTCTCATCCTTTTTTCAATCTCCCTATCTCTCCCTCACTGTCCTTCTCTCTTTCTCCAGAGATAAATATTCATGCACACACACACAAATCACCTACTCATCCGTATGTGCATAAGTGTAGCTGATATGACACAGACGTCTGTGCAGGCTCAATTCCCAAAGTCTGTGCAGATGTTCCCAGGCACAGTGTAGTCCAATGAATGTTGAGGCAGAGAAGTGTCAGAACGTGGCCTTGGGCTGTAGCCTACTCTCTCCTCTTTTCATTCCTAGCCAGACACTGACTCACTGTCTCTCAGTAACAACCGTGAAATAGAGGCCAGGGCTGAAATAGAGTTGGTGTGTGTGTGCGTGTGTGTGCGCGTCTGTGTGTGTCCTGTCTCAGTGCAGGCCAGAAAACTACCATTAGGGATCTTTTCCCACCCTGATAGTTTTAACAGTGGGACTTGTGGTCAGAGTAGTGTTGCCCGACCATCTAATGCTTTCACAGCTACAGTGGAACGATGATGATGATCACTGACATTACTACTTTCTTTGTTTCATTCAAGGGTAGTTATTTACAGTGCATTCGGAAAGTATTCAGACCCCTGGACCTTTTCCACAATTTGTAACGTTACAGCCTTATTCTAAAATTGATTAAATGTTCCCCATCTAACCAAATCATTTTTGCAAATGTATTACAATTTTAAAACAGAAATACCTTATTTACATAAGTATTCAGACCCTTTGCTATGAGACTCGAAATTGAGCTCAGGTGTATCCTGTTTCCATTGATCATCCTTGAGATGCTTCTACAACTTGATTGGAGTCCACCTGTGGTAAATTAAATTCATTGGACATGATTTGGAAAGGCACACACCTGTCTATATAAGGCCACTCAGTTTACAGTGCATGTCAGAGCAAAACCAAACCATAAGGTCGAAGGAATTGTCCGTAAAGCTCCGAGGCACAGATCTGGGGAAGGATACCAAAACATGTTTTTTACTCCTTTTTCTCCCCAATTGGTAGTTAGTCTTGTTCCATCGCTGCAACTCCCGTACGGGCTCGGGAGAGGCAAAGGTTGAGAGCCACGCATCCCCCGAAACACAACCCTGCCAAGCCGCACTGCTTCTTGACACAATGCTTGAGGAAACACTGTACACCTGGCGACCATGTCAGCGTGCGTGCGCCCGGCCCACCCCAGGAGTTGCTAGAACACAGTGGGACAAGGACATCCCGGCCGGCCAAACCCTTCCCTAACCCGGACGACGCTGGGACAATTGTGAGCCGCCTTATGGGTCTACCGGCCTTGGCCAGCTGTAACACAGCCTGAGATCGAACCAGGATCTTTAGTGACGCAACTATCACTGCGATACAGTGCCTTAGACCGCTGCGCCACTCGGGAGGCCACCAAAACATTTCTGCAGCATTGAAGGTCCCCATTCTTAAATAGAAGAAGTTTGTAACCACCAAGACTCTTCCTAGAACTGGCAGCCCGGCCAATCTGAGCAATCGGGGGAGAAGGGCCTTGGTCAGAGAGGTGACCAAGAACCCGATGGTCACTCTGGTAGAGATCCAGAGTTCCTCTGTGGAGATGGGAGAACCTTACAGAAGGACAACCATCTCTGCAGCACTCCACCAATCAAGCCACTCCTCAGTAAATGGCACCTAAAGGGCTCTCAGACCAAGAGAAACAAGAACTCTCTGGCCGGAATGCCAAGCATTACATCTGGAGGAAACCAGGCACTATCTCTACGGTGAAGCATGGTGGTGGCAGAATCATGGTGTGAAATGTGTTTTTCAGTGGCAGGGACTGGGAGACTAGTCAGGATTGAGGGAAAGATGAACGGAGCAAAGTACAGAGAGATCCTTGATGAAAACCTGCTCCAGAGCGCTGAGGACCTCAGACTGGAGCGAAGGTTCACCTTCCAATATGACAACGACCCTAAGCACACAGCCAACACAACGCAGGAATGGCTTCGAGACAAGTCTCTGAATGTCCTTGAGTGGCCCAGCCAGAGCCTGGACATGAAGCCGATCGAACATCTCCTGAGAGACCTGAAAATAGCTGTGCAGCGATGCGCCCCATCCAACCTGACAGCGCTTGAGAGGATCTGGAGAGAAAAATGGGAGAAACTCCCCAAATACAGGTGTGCCAAGCTTGTAGCATCATACCCAAGAAGACGCAAGGCTGAAATATCTGCCAAAGGTGCTTCAACAAAGTACTGAGTAAAGGGTCTGAATACTTATGTAAATGTGATATTTCATATTTAAAAAATTTTGTATAAATGTTAAAACATTTATAAAAACCAGTTTTTGCTTTGTCATTATGGGGTATTGTGTGTAGATTGATATGGGAAAAAAACTATGTTATCCATTTTAGAATAAGGCTGTACATAACAAAATGTGGAAAAAGTAATGGGTTCTTTCCGAATGCACTGTATGTATTGTATGAACGTAACTAGAGGTGTGGGATCTTAATTTGATCACCCTGTTGCAGGAGAACTTTCGTTCAGTGCAGGAAATGTTAAACTTGTAGTGTATTTGAGGTTCTGAAGTTTGTTATTTCCACTTTGAAATTTCAGACTTTATATTCCCTTATGAAAAATGCATTAACCCCTAACCAAATGTCCATTAATTATCATCCACATTATCATTCAACTTTCCTGCGTCAGCAGGATTATTGCGTGTATGCGTGTAAAGCGAACACTACTGGTTAATTCTGGGCAATTATCTTCCGTAAATAGCTACATTTCCTCCTGCGGAACTTCCAGTCAGCCAACCAGTCAGTCAGTCAGCCTAGAGCCATACAGAGTCTAAACCAGTCGGCCACGCATCAGTTGAGAGAGCTGTCACCATCGTCACCACCACCACTAAGTCGCCACTGTGACTGTCCTTCCAGCAGTAGCAGTGACTGCCCTTCCAGCAGTAGCAGTGACTGCCCTTCCAGCAGTAGCATTGACTGTCCTTCCAGCAGTAGCATTGACTGTCCTTCCAGCAGTAGCATTGACTGTCCTTCCAGCAGTTGCAGTGACTGTCCTTCCAGCAGTAGCATTGACTGTCCTTCCAGCAGTAGCATTGACTGTCCTTCCAGCAGTTGCAGTGACTTGTGTTCCAGCAGTAGCAGTGACTGCTCCAGCCAGCAGTGTCTCTAAACTATTCCTGGTGCGGTTGGCACAAGCGGCTCTCACACAGAAAAGTTTAACCAGAGGCTCCCTGGAGAAGGTCAGACTCGACAGCTCCACCCTACTCTGCCCTTCTTCAAAGTCCCGTTAGATGATGGAGGAAACAGGACTGGGACTGGAGCATTGAGAGTTACTACTACACTATCTAGAACCTAAAATGGTTCTCCTATGGGGACAGCCGGAGAACCCTTTTGGAACCCTTGTTTCTAAGAGTGTACTAGGCTACAGAGTTACTGCTCAAGACCAAACAACCACTTTCTTCAACTGTAACATTCCCTTTTCTGAGTACATAAAGAAAGAGATCATACATATGTATTAAGAACACTGAATTCATAGCCTTTGTAGTCGGAGGTGGCATTGCCAAAAGGAGATGGGATGAGGAAAGAGAACAGGTCACCTTGTGTGTGTGTGTGTGTGTGTGTGTGTGTGTGTGTGTGTGTTCTTGAGAGGCACACACACACAAACACAAACAAACACACATACTGGACATTTTTAATACCACAGAATCCAAAAGGCACCTTGGTCCAATACCCAGCAGAGCCCTTTGGCGAGTCATTGGAGTGCATGTTCAGGAGGACAAACAGAGATGAATATGAACGCAATAAGGCCAAGCTGCCCACACACACACACTTAGGCATGCATGCTCGCACACACACACAGATCCCAGAGGAACCCACTGTTATTCTGTAGGTTATTAAAGGAAAATAGAGAAAGGAACAAACACTGAAACCAAAAGGCTAGAGTCCCTCACTGACTGTCAGACGAGGCAGGGACTGAGAGGGAACAGAGGGTTGAGGAGGTCCGAATCCCCCTGCCCCCTACGGGTGTGTCAAGGCAAGGGGACAGAGGGGCATAAGGGTAGAGGGGGAGGTTGGGGCGGCAGGTAGCCTAGCAGTTAAGAGCGTTGGACAAGTAACCAAAAGGTTGCTGGTTAGAATCTCCAAGCCGACTAGGTGAAAAATCTGCTGATAAGCCCTTGAGCAAGACACTTAACCCTAATTGCTCTTGTAAGTCTCACTGGATAAGAGTTTAACTTTGACATGAGGTTTAAATCTCACCCCCCTACCTGCCTCATATACACACACATTACATCCCAATGCTCCTCTCCTAGTGGAGTGTAAAGTGAGCTAGTTGTCATTAGAATTTGTCTTAATAAGGTGGAGAGCAGTAGGGCCTGGGGTATTACTCACAATAAAGGGCTGGCCAACTCGTTAGGGAAACAGATTAGTCGTATTCCCCTGATGACAACGGCCCTACCGCAGAGATATGTGGCCCTGCAAGGCGTGCTCACCCATTCCAATTAAATGCTAGACTGCATTAGTTAAAGGAATTAGGCTATGACTGCCAGTAAGTGGTCTGAGTGGGGAGGGGAACCACACACACATTAGCTGTTATTGGCAGAGAGGATTGGAATTCTCTTTCTTATTGGTCTATTAACTAATTTACTGCATGGTGATGTCACCATGGAAGGCCAAAACTACATCCCACCAAAATATGGTGAAATTTCAGGCGGTCTTTTCAAACAGTTCTTACACTGAAAGGGCATTATCATTATTTTCACAATTTCACAGTATTATTACAACCTCATAGTGTGAATATATATATATAAAACACAGGAATATCATGTTTTTGACTGCACTGGGTCTTTAAGGGTGGGTTGGTGGCAGGTGGGATGGTGTGTGTGTGTGTGTGTGTGTGTGTGTGTGTGTGTGTGTGTGTGTGTGTGTGTGTGTGTGTGTGTGTGTGTGTGTGTGTGTGTGTGTGTGTGTGTGTGTGTGGGCTTGAGTAATGGCATCGAGCATTACTCAAGCCCACCATCACCATCATGAGCTAAATCACTGAGGAAATGGTCCATACAAAGACCAACAAAACAATTGAAATGACGGAAACCTATAAGAGGTTGTTTCTCATCTTCTATCCATCCTCTCTCAGACAGAACAGACATGCTCTGTTTGGCATTCTGCCCGTTCTTCCTCCTTCATGTCCAAAATCGATGGAAGCTCCTTCCTCGCTCCCTTGGGTGCTATTCCTTCCCCTAGACAACTCTCTCTATCTCTTCCACCTTTTTATTATGGTGTATTCTATCTATTCTATCTATCAGGTTGTATAGTTGTGTGGTGTCCCCCTCACTCTGTTAGGTGTTTTAACACATTTCCCCAGTATAAAAACTGTTATTACATTTAGATGAGTGCTCAGCCCCATTGGCAACGTTGTGCGTCTCTCTACCGTCACTCTATCTTTCCCACTCTCTCTCTCTCTCTCTCTCTCTCTCTCTCTCTCTCTCTCAATTCAATTCAATTCACTTCAAGGGGCTTTATTGGCATGGGAAACATATGTTAACATTGCCAAAGAAAGTGAAGTAGATAATGAACAAAAGTGAAACAAATTTACAGTAAACATTACACTCACAGAAGTTCCAAAAGAATTAAGACATTTCAAACGTAATATTATGTGCAGATAACTTTCTCTCTCACGCAGTGGGTGTGTGTTTCACAATGTGTGTGTGTGTCACAGTGTGTGGGTGTGTGTGTTACTGTGTTACATGATGGAAGTGTGTGGGAGTACAGGGGGGGGGGGCATTGATCCAGTGTGTTTAAGGATTCAGAGCCCGCTGTGAGTGTGTGACTGTCCCATGCTGCATGACCAGTGAGGAGATCGATGCTGCTGTGGCTCTCACCTCTGACTCATAGCAAGGGCCAGGAGTTTTGTCCTGATTACTTGACTTGATCTGGAAAAACTCTGGGCCCTATAGGTAAAGCATATATAACCATAGTAGGACAAGGATAAAGGAATGTGGACTGAACTAAATGCTAAGCCACAGAAGATAAAGGAATGTGGACTGAACTAAATGCTAAGCCACAGAAGTTAAAGGAATGTGGACTGAACTAAATGCTAAGCCACAGAAGATAAAGGAATGCGGACTGAACTAAATGCTAAGCCACAGAAGTTAAAGGAATGTGGACTGAACTAAATGCTAAGCCACAGAAGATAAAGGAATGTGGACTGAACTAAATGCTAAGCCACAGAAGATAAAGGAATGTGGATTGAACTAAATGCTAAGCCACAGAAGATATTTGGGCAGTGGTCATAAACAATAGATCTGAATTGTAGATCTGTCTACATAAAGTCTTTCCGATGCCCATGTAGAACACAGAGAAAACACATTTATTGCTGTTACAGATTCCCATGTAATTGCCTATAGCTGCATTACAAAATGGAGCTCCAGTCAAGTGTTCTCTCTTGTAAAGTTGTTATTTGTTTATTTATTTGTTTATTTGTTAACATGACAAGTAACAAAACATTGATACACTGATAGACAAGGACAGTCACACACATTTAATATACAACAATATGTGTTAGAGTGGTTATGGAAGTACACTTTCCATACCCAGTCCCCGCCTGCAGGAAATCTGCCAGTTCATTACAGCTTCATTTAAAACTCCACCAAAAGACAGACTGTTTTCCCTCTAGACAGCTTTACAAGATAGATTTGTTTTACAATGAAGTTTACAACACCATGTGAGGAGTGTACTGAAACGACCATTAATCTTAATGCCAATTCACCATTAGCCAGGCTCTGCTGTGATCACAGAGGAGGCTGGTGGCAGAGTTGACTGTATGCCAGGCCCCATGCCCAGATGCCCAGATAACTGACACCACTGGAACTAAGAAAGGGGGGAGGTGGGACGGGAGTGAGAGAAGGGGAGCGAGAGAGGGAGGGAGGGAGGGAGGGAGGGAGGGAGGGAGGGAGGGAGGGAGGGAAAGAGAGAGAGGCTCAAATTAACTTGAACTTTTATTTATTTTTTTACCTTTATTTAAGTAGGCAAGTCAGTTAAGAACAAATTCTTATTTACAATGATGGCCTACCTAGAGGGTCAGCCCCTGGAGTAAAAAGGTTTTCTTGTCGGCTCAGGTATTCAGAACAGTTACCTTTCGCTTACTGGCCCAACACTCTAACCGCTAGGCTACCTGCCGCCACAGAGAGAGAGGGGGGTGACACTACCCCTACCACTACCAAGGGCTCAAATAAAGAAGATCTCTCCTAGAAGGTAAATTCATCATGAAAACAAACCGACAGAGGAGAGGAGGAGCAATTTGGTGAAAGTGTTTCTATGAAGAGGAGAGTAACTGAATGTAGTAGGAATGATCCGGCGTTCCCGGCGTTCCTTGGAGGCTGTGGGAACATAATTAGGAGTTCCACACAGGGGTCTGAGAAACTCCCAGAGATGTGAAACCCCCACAGTGTCCAGAACTCGGTAAGATGTTGCCAATCTAACCCATTAGTTTGCAATTGACGACTGGAGGTTACTCTTAATACTTATAGCTGGACACAACAGATGGTGTGGGATATGAACCTGGAGCGTGACTTTAGATCTCCTTTGAGGTATGGAAATGTATGAGAAAGTTTGATTTTAGGGTGAACTACCCCTCTAACCTATCTCTATAGTGAAGATATGCAGGCACAGAACCTTTGTAATGGCAATAGGTTATTACACATTAACAAGCACTTCATTGCAGCTTCTTAAGCTCTGTATTAACATTCATAAACACTCCTGTCAACAAGGCAGGATGGCATACCTGTGTCACTGTCAGCCTTACATCAACCTGCAGTTTTTCACGTCAGCATTCATTGTAATCTTGTTGTTCATATTCATGTTGTATGTTGTCCTCAAGCTGTTGTTACCAACATGTTACAAGAGGCTTGTTATGAGAAGACCCAGAGGGCTGGTCTGTGTCCCCTGACTCCCCAGACTGCCGTACCCTCCCCACTACCTTCCCAGGACTTTATGAGTTCTCAGTTATTATCACGACTCCGAGGTAGCTAACGAGAGAGGTTCATTTACCCACTAAGACAGATGAAAAATGGGAACAGCATGGAAGCCTATGAAAAGAGTAATTGGATGAAGGTGTCAGAGAAGAGAAGTAGAAGTGTAGAGCCAGATAGTGACACTAATGTACGTTAGTGTATAAGGAAAGACAAAGGAAGAGAGAGAGTGGGCTATACAATCAATGTGAGATAGGCGTCAATGCTTTACATGGCATTGTATTTCCTGTACTAGTCCATCACCTCTCTCTTACCAAACACCTCCATACATTCTCATCCACTCCTAACCTCTTTCATTCCATCCCTCCTCTCCGTCTCTCAGCAACCGCTCTCCATCCAGTCCTTCAGTCTTTTCACAGTACTGTTCCTTACTTCCATTCATTTCTCCGTTCTTTGTCTCATAGACTCTTGCTACCAACACAGGAAGACACAGTAGAGCAGATGATGTGATTGATTTAAATATTCATAGTCTGGAAGCTGGTGTAATGGGATGTGTGAAATATGTTCAGATTGGTATTTACCTATAGGAGACGTGGTGGTGGCAGACTACAAGGCTACCCGCCGGGATAGGGAATGGCAAACAGACCTCTAGCCACACTCCCCCATGGGGCATCACTCAGCCCCAACAATAGCCCTCCCACTAGGACAAGACCAGAATATCTGAGAAAGGAGTACTGGTTGTTATTGGCTTCTACTCTGCTCCTTTCCCTCTACTGTCTCTCTCTAGCGTTCGTTCATCTGAATGCTGTTTTCTGTGCTCTCACTCTCTTTCTCCTTTCTCACCCTCTCTGTCTCCCTTTTATACCTTTTTCTCTCCTTTTCTCTGCCTTCTATTTCTCCTCCCTCCTCTTTCGTCGATATTTCTCCCTTTCTCCCTCTCAGCCTCTTTCTGTCTCTCTCAGGGCTCTGTGTGGACGATCATTCAGATCTGATATTTGTGTAGACACCGTGTTTGCACAGACAGACACTGTGCAAATGGACTCAGCGAGGGATATAGCACCAGTACCGAACGGCACAATATGAGAATCCTGGAAACATGCCTTTGAGTTATATGCATGAGGTGGAGAGAGAAAGTGAGAGGAGGGGAAGACAGAGGATGGGAAAGGGAGAGAAAGAGTGGGAGAGTGGTGGAGGGAGTGAGAGGGATAGGATGAGAGGGATGGGATGAGAGAGAGAGAGAGAGAGAGAGAGAGAGAGAGAGCGAGAGAGAGAGAGAGAGTTCTCTTTAGGGTGAAAGTCCCAGTCATTAGGCACCTGTCTGCCTCTGTCACTGGGGTATGTAGAGCCATGCCATTGCTTCACTGAAGGAGAGAGTCACTCTCTCTCTCGCTCTGCTGCACACACACACACAGAGCAGCAGGTATGGCCAGCTGACAACGCCTACCACAGTGCCTCAGTGGGCTTTTTATATAAATACCTGTGTGCTGGCTTAACAGATCCAATCAGCCTTTAGTACAGAGTGATCACAGTGTGTATGTGTGTGTGTGTGTGTGTGTGTGTGTGTGTGTGTGTGTGTGTGTGTGTGTGTGTGTGTTTGTTTGGCGGCATAGAAGGACAAATTACAAGACATTTCAAAGAGCAATGAGGACCCTCTGGTATGGGAGGACAGTTGGCTGTCCTCATAAAAATAAACCTTATAAAACCTTTTCTCAGCATGTCTTATTACCCAAAAAGTGATTTTCTCAAAAGTCTTTGTGTACCAGAAACCTGACATATTTTGTATATTTGTGTGTCCGCCACTGCCCCCTATCTGTTGTCGTGGTCCCTGCATGTTGCGACACACAGGCGCGGGAAATTATACACAAACGCGGGAAATTATACACAACGCGCGAAATTGACGCTAATTCAACACTGCGCATGCTCATTTTGCACAACTCATTTTGATTGGCTGGATAGGAGAGAGCTACGTCTGTCATCAGCTGAATCATTTTCCCGGGAGTTCTGGATATGCACGTTGTGGAGAGCAGGTAAGAAATCAATAAAAATAACGTTTTAATAAGTTCCAATGACAAGTATGGTTATGGTTGAGGTTAATGTTATGATATTTAGCAGACACTTTTGTCCAAAGCGACATACAAATAACAACAATACAAAGTTAAACTTAACAGTAAAACGGGTAATGACCGTGACCCATCACCACGCAATCAACTTTGACAAATTACAAAATAAAATAAGTTTAATCGATTTGTTTTAAATATCCATGAAATAAAGACAGCTTAAAAGGACAATACATTTTATTGTGCCATCTCAGGCTATGTATTTATTTTTATTTTATGAATATTTATCTACCTCATGTTTTGATATTTTTGTCATGCCTGTTACAGACACATGCGTTATTATATACAATAGTTTTAATTAGAACTATGTTATAGTTTTCACATATATGAGCAGTATTTTAGTCCCTCTTTTCACTGGGATTGTAATAAAAATATGTTTTTTTCAATCTTAAATTTGTCATTCAGATAACCAAGAACATACACATTTTGGAGGGTGATCACATGTCAATTAAGAAAAAATATATATATATTTACAAGAGACATATTAAAAGAAGGGCTTTGTCCAAAATACAATATAGATAGGGTTTCAATGGAAAAACATGGAAGGCCATTACAAATATAATTTTTATGAAATTAATGACAGTAACAGGATTGACGTCATAGTAACAGGACTGACAAGAGTAACAGGGATGACAGGACACATTATTCAGTATACACTGCACATATTTGTTTACATAATATTGTAAAGTTTTACCTTTTTAAATTGCATTATATTGTTTTGCACTCTTATAGTTGTATTAGTGAAGCACATTACACAAATTACACATTATGCCTATATGTGGTTTTATGACTTGAGGAAAGCCAAGCACTGAATTTCCCTGTGTTCCCTTGTACAGAGACCGAATCAAGATCAGAGTGTCAATCATCCAGAGCCGCGCCAAACGCCTCTGCTTGTGAGGTGAGTTTGAATTTACCTGTGTTCTGAAATTGACCAATGGTTAGAAGTACTGTGATGTTCCATGGAACACAATTTTCAGTGTTTTAGTAAACATCTTGCAGCTATGGTGGAAATGTCCTCTATTCAGTATGGTTGGTCTTTACTAACCACAGTGTCCCCCCAACACTGGTGTTTTTCTGAGTGTGCCACACACTGGGAGTTCAATAGTGGAAGTCTTAGAGTTTGAGCATGGATGTCATTAAAAGTCCAAAGGACAGTGTCCTTGCATACCTTGAGTTTGTCTGTGTTACAAACTGTCCTCACATAACATGAATATTCCTCTGTGTCACACACAGATGTAGAAACTACAGCACCTGCTTGTAAAGTGGCTAGTTAAGGAACAGCGTCTCCTCTCTTTAATACACATTCTTAGTTGTGGCATCTATGTGTGCCTATATGGTGCGTTGTCAGCTGTTTCCTGTGGCTTGATGCTGAAATTTGTTATGCAGTGACATGCCTCCCTTATACAAAATGGTTGCTAAATCTTGTTAAATATTCTGCCTTTGCACGTATGTAGTATTATCATCTGTACCAGTTGATGCCTATTCATCTTTGCTAATTGCTGTTCTTTTTTTAGGTGCACTGTGTCAGAGGTCAATGTGGCACTTCTTCTGCGAAAGAAGGGATTGGAGAAGTTGGTGTCCAGCACCAGGAGGTGTCACCCCCTGTGTTCTCAACAGATCTTGCCAGTGGTCAGTTCTAGTTTTGAGTAAATGTTGTTAACTTTTGGCAATGCATGTCATGTCTGCTAAGGGTTTGCAGCATGAAAAACATGTAGCAATATCAGGCTATTTTTAGATGATTATTTTATGTCTTGATGTATATTTTGAGTAGAATTTTGTCTGTCAGGTATGTGAGTTGAGTATGTTATGCCTATATGTGGTTTTATGACTTGAGGAAAGCCAAGCACTGAATTTCCCTGTGTTCCCTTGTACAGAGACCGAATCGAGATCAGAGTGTCAATCATCCAGAGCCGCGCCAAACGACTCTGCTTGTGAGGTGAGTTTGAATTTACCTGTGTTCTGAAATTGACCAATGGTTAGAAGTACTGTGATGTTCCATGGAACACAATTTTCAGTGTTTTAGTAAACATCTTGCAGCTACGGTGGAAATGTCCTCTATTCAGTATGGATGGTCTTTACTAACCACGGTGTCCCCCCAACACTGGTGTTTTTCTGAGTGTGCCACACACTGGAAGTTCAATAGTGGAAGTCTTAGAGTTTGAGCATGGATGTCATTAAAAGTCCAAAGGACAGTGTCCTTGCATACCTTGAGTTTGTCTGTGTTACAAACTGTCCTCACATAACATGAATATTACTCTGTGTCACACACACACGTACACAGATGTTCAATTTTAACTTTTTTACCTTTACTTTATACGATTTTACTTTATTTTCTTACAATTGTTTTTACATTTCTTGCTCTACTTAAATAGTCCAGGATAAATAAACCATTCCCTTGCTGTTAGGGGTGGCAGAGTGCTGTGGCTAGGAAGAAGGAGAATAATCTGTACAGCATAGACCGAAGTTGTAGACTAAAGCTAACTGAACCGGGCAGGGAAATTACACTGAAATGGAGTTTCCCTCTAGCCTGGGAAAACCCTGACGAACTTCCGGCAAATTTGAGATTTGCTCTGCAAGTCCGTCTGGCCAAGAGCCCGTTCAAGCTCATTTCCAATTTTTACAAATCGAGGCACCGGTCACAAACGTTGAGGCGGGCTTTACATGATGACGATCGCTCTGATTGGTTTGAGGTCTATCCAATTGCGCCCAGAGGCATTTGAGCGACGTCCGTTGGTGACGCCCCTTTGGAAATGTGCTGTGAATGAACCTTCCCCAGACCCACTCTCAGTTACAACTGAGAAGGGTCTGGTGTCAACCAGGCTAGTTTCCTACCCCTATCAGTTTGCATTACCTGCTGTTTCGCTTTTAATCTATGTTGTAAAAAATGTTCAGCACTCGTTAACCTCAAACAACAGGTCTATAGGTTGATTTACCCTGAAGTTTAGCTTTTAGTGTTACGCAAAGCCTTTGATAGGTAGAGATTCCTGTTGGCATTTTCATTTTTATAGCAATGGTGTGCTTCAAACATTGTGTAGTTCCTCCACGCCTGTAGAGAAGTTTTGTTCCAATAAAATGACAGCAGGGGTAGTGAGGAATGGTTATTCTCACATCTTGCAGCTACGGTGGAAATGTCCTCTATTCAGTATGGTTGGTCTTTACTAACCACGGTGTCCCCCCAACACTGGTGTTTTTCTGAGTGTGCCACACACTGGGAGTTCAATAGTGGAAGTCTTAGAGTTTGAGCATGGATGTCATTAAAAGTCCAAAGGACAGTGTCCTTGCATACCTTGAGTTTGTCTGTGTTACAAACTGTCCTCACATAACATGAATATTCCTCTGTGTCACACACAGATGTAGAAACTACAGCACGTGCTTGTAAAGTGGCTAGTTAAGGAACAGCGTCTCCTCTCTTTAATACACATTCTTAGTTGTGGCATCTATGTGTGCCTATATGGTGCGTTGTCAGATGTTTCCTGTGGCTTGATGCTGAAATTTGTTATGCAGTGACATGCCTCCCTTATACAAAATGGTTGCTAAATCTTGTTAAATATTCTGCCTTTGCACGTATGTAGTATTATCATCTGTACCAGTTGATGCCTATTCATCTTTGCTAATTGCTGTTCTTTTTTTAGGTGCACTGTGTCAGAGGTCAATGTGGCACTTCTTCTGCGAAAGAAGGGATTGGAGAAGTTGGTGTCCAGCACCAGGAGGTGTCACCCCCTGTGTTCTCAACAGATCTTGCCAGTGGTCAGTTCTAGTTTTGAGTAAAGGTTGTTAACTTTTGGCAATGCATGTCATGTCTGCTAAGGGTTTGCAGCATGAAAAACATGTAGCAATATCAGGCCATTTTTAGATGATTATTTTATGTCTTGATGTATATTTTGAGTAGAATTTTGTCTGTCAGGTATGTGAGTTGAGTATGTTATGCCTATATGTGGTTTTATGACTTGAGGAAAGCCAAGCACTGAATTTCCCTGTGTTCCCTTGTACAGAGACCGAATCAAGATCAGAGTGTCAATCATCCAGAGCCGCGCCAAACGACTCTGCTTGTGAGGTGAGTTTGAATTTACCTGTGTTCTGAAATTGACCAATGGTTAGAAGTACTGTGATGTTCCATGGAACACAATTTTCAGTGTTTTAGTAAACAGCTACGGTGGAAATGTCCTCTATTCAGTATGGATGGTCTTTACTAACCACGGTGTCCCCCCAACACTGGTGTTTTTCTGAGTGTGCCACACACTGGAAGTTCAATAGTGGAAGTCTTAGAGTTTGAGCATGGATGTCATTAAAAGTCCAAAGGACAGTGTCCTTGCATACCTTGAGTTTGTCTGTGTTACAAACTGTCCTCACATAACATGAATATTACTCTGTGTCACACACACACGTACACAGATGTTCAATTTTAACTTTTTTACCTTTACTTTATACGAAATTACTTTATTTTCTTACAATTGTTTTTACATTTCTTGCTCTACTTAAATAGTCCAGGATAAATAAACCATTCCCTTGCTGTTAGGGGTGGCAGAGTGCTGTGACTAGGAAGAAGGAGAATAATCTGTACAGCATAGACCGAAGTTGTAGACTAAAGCTAACTGAACCGGGCAGGGAAATTACACTGAAATGGAGTTTCCCTCTAG
The DNA here is from genome assembly GCA_023634145.1 of Thymallus thymallus. Taxonomy (NCBI): domain Eukaryota; kingdom Metazoa; phylum Chordata; class Actinopteri; order Salmoniformes; family Salmonidae; genus Thymallus; species Thymallus thymallus. The sequence goes on from CM042383.1 coordinate 11,101,479, forward strand.
CCTGGGAAAACCCTGACGAACTTCCGGCAAATTTGAGATTTGCTCTGCAAGTCCGTCTGGCCAAGAGCCCGTTCAAGCTCATTTCCAATTTTTACAAATCGAGGCACCGGTCACAAACGTTGAGGCGGGCTTTACATGATGACGATCGCTCTGATTGGTTTGAGGTCTATCCAATTGCGCCCAGAGGCATTTGAGCGACGTCCGTTGGTGACACCCCTTTGGAAATGTGCTGTGAATGAACCTTCCCCAGACCCACTCTCAGTTACAAAGGGTAGTTACAAAGGGTAACAAAAAGGGTACTGTGGATATTCTTGGCCAAAGTAAATCCCCAACCAAATCAGGAAAATTCCTTAAAAGCCAAGTAAATTATTGTTTTGTATGTGGAAAACCTCAAACAAAATTTGCACGTCATCTCGAGAGGCATGTAAATGCAAATGCTGAAATCGCACAGGCACTCCAGTTCTCCAAATCATCAAAGGACAGAAAGGTTCTTCTTGAGAAATTCCGAAACCTTGGCAACTTCAAGCATAACTCAATTGTTAAAAGGCTGTCTTAAAGTTGTCTTAAAGTGAAAAGGACTTCCAAACAGAGCAGCAGCCCTGAGACGTATGATTACTGCTTGTACTGTAAGGGTATGTTGTCCAGAAAATAACTTTCTCGACATATGAAAAGATGTGCTCTAAGACCCGAGAATAATGTTGAAGAGGGACCTGAGTTGAGAGAGAGAGTCATTGGTAGCATCTGCTCAATCTACAATGTCCCAGCCAATTTCAAGTGAACTTTGGTCAGTGCTGGACAACATGCACAAGGATGACGTGTCCACTGCAATAAGGAATGATCATTATCTCCTGCCCAGTCCCTCTTTAATAAGCATGGGAGTGACAGATCAAAGCATGAGTATATAAGACAGAAAGTAAGGGAACTTGGGAGATTACTTGTGACTTTGCGCCACACAACTAGAATCCATAACATGGAAGAGGCAATAAAACCAGGCAACTTCTTTATTCTTACTAGTGCTGTCAAGAGAGTTTCAGGTTTTGATCACGAAAACAACACATTCAAAGCCCCAAGTTTAGCCCTGAAAATTGGGCATTCTCTCAGAAAGATAAGTGACCTCTTCATGTGTCGTGCCCTCATGGAAGAGAATCAAGAGGGGATCGATTCCATCAGGAGGTTTCATACACTTCATGAAACAAAGTGGTCTGAATTAGTTTCCCATTCTGCCTTATCAAACCTGAGTGAGGCAAAATACAACAAGAGCTCCAGGCTCCCACTGGCCAAAGACGTTCAGAAGCTACAGTTATATCTTGGTCAGCAAGTGGAATTGGCTAAGGAGAAACTAGCCGATAACCCAACAGCAGGCACTTATGCAGCACTAGCAAAGGAGACCCTCTGTCAAGTCATTTTGTTTAATAGGAGGAGGGAAGGTGAAGTGGCTCGGATGACTGTAAAAAATGTGGAAGATCGTGACATGTCACAACTAAATGATGACATAAGCACTGGGCTTACAGAAGTTGAGAAGAGACTTTGCAAACAATTCGCCAGAGTGGAATTGAGGGGGAAAAAAGGACGAAAGGTTGCTGTGATCCTGACTCCTGATATGACTGCTAACCTGTCACTCTTCATTAGTAATAGGAAAGAGTGTGGAGTAACTGAAAACAACAATTACCTCTTGGCTGTTCCTTGTAGTGATGGTCACTACAGAGGGCAGTTTGGTCAATTTGCAGATGCTTGTGGAGCCGAAGATCCTCAAAACCTCAGATCAACTAACCTTCGCAAACAGATCGTCACAATAAGCCAAGTACAGTGGGGAGAACAAGTATTTGATACACTGACGATTTTGCAGGTTTTCCCACTTACAAAGCATGTAGAAGTGTGTAATTTTTATCATAGGTACTCTTCAACTGTGAGAGACGGAATCTAAAACAAAAATGCAGAAAATCTAATTGTATGATTTTTAAGTAATTAATTTGCATTTTATTGCATGACATAAGTATTTGATACATCAGAAAAGCAGAACTTAATATTTGGTACAGAAACCTTTGTTTGCAATTACAGAGACCATACGTTTCCTGTAGTTCTTGACCAGGTTTGCACACACTGCAGCAGGGATTTTGGCCCACTCCTCCATACAGACCTTCTCCAGATCCTTCAGGTTTCGGGGCTGACGCTGGGCAATACGGACTTTCAGCTCCCTCCAAAGATTTTCTATTGGGTTCAGGTCTGGAGACTGTCTAGGCCACTCCAGGACCTTGAGATGCTTCTTACGGAGCCACTCCTTAGTTGCCCTGGCTGTGTGTTTCGGGTCGTTGTCATGCTGGAAGACCCAGCCACGACCCATCTTCAATGCTCTTACTGAGGGAAGGAGGTTGTTGGCCAAGATCTCGCGATACATGGCCCCATCCATCCTCCCCTCAATACGGTGCAGTCGTCCTGTCCTCTTTGCAGAAAAGCATCCCCAAAGAATGATGTTTCCACCTCCATGCTTCACGGTTGGGATGGTGTTCTTGGGGTTGTACTCATCCTTCTTCTTCCTCCAAACACGGCGAGTGGTGTTTAGACCAAAAAGCTCTATTTTTGTCTCATCAGACCACATGACCTTCTCCCATTCCTCCTCTGGATCATCCAGATTGTCATTGGCAAACTTCAGACGGGCCTGGACATGCACTGGCTTGAGCAGGGGGACCTTGCGTGCGCTGCAGGATTTTAATCCATGACGGCGTAGTGTGTTACTAATGGTTTTCTTTGAGACTGTGGTCCCAGCTCTCTTCAGGTCATTGACCAGGTCCTGCCGTGTAGTTCTGGGCTGATCCCTCACCTTCCTCATGATCATTGATGCCCCACGAGGTGAGATCTTGCATGGTGTCCCAGACCGAGGGAGATTGACCGTCATCTTGAACTTCTTCCATTTTCTAATAATTGCGCCAACAGTTGTTGCCTTCTCACTAAGCTGCTTGCCTATTGTCCTGTAGCCCATCCCAGCCTTGTGCAGGTCTACAATTTTATCCCTGATGTCCTTACACAGCTCTCTGGTCTTGGCCATTGTGGAGAGGTTGGAGTCTGTTTGATTGAGTGTGTGTACAGGTGTCTTTTATACAGGTAACGAGTTCAAACAGTTGCAGTTAATACAGGTAATGAGTGGAGAACAGGAGGACTTCTTAAAGAAAAACTAACAGGTCTGTGAGAGCCAGAATTCTTACTGGTTGGTAGGTGATCAAATACTTACGTCATGCAATAAAATGCAAATTAATTATTTAAAAATCATACAATGTGATTTTCTGGATTTTGCTTTGTAAGTAGGAAAACCTGCAAAATCGGCAGTGTATCAAATACTTGTTCTCCCCACTGTATGAACTTGAAAGATAATGAACTGGACCAGCTGGCAGATTTTCTCGGCCATGACATTAGGGTGCATAGGGAGTACTATCGACTGCCTCAAACAACAATTCAGCTGGCTAAGATCTCAAAGCTGCTTATGGCTATGGAGAAGGGAAGTGTAAAGGATATTCAAGGAAAATCTCTGGACGAAATTGGTGGTATGCATCATTTACATGTTATGGAATATACTTGGTGTATGTGTATATGGTTGGTGTAATAACATTTGATAACATTTTTACAATGTCATTTAATAGATCACATAGACGATATGGATACAGGATCACAGCAACTCCCTAATGTTTCCACATTGCAAGGTACTGTTAAAATTGGGACCCAAGGCTTCTGAAATTGTTGTATTCTGTGTTGCGGATTTTGTAATTAAAGGAATGTGGATTTTGTAATTAATATTTAAAATAGGCTTTTTTTTATACATTTAGACAACAGCTTACTGTTATTTCAAACATGTATGCACTTTTTATATTTATTTTATTTTATTCCTTGCTGTGTAGTTGATACCATAGTTTTTTTGTCTTGTTTTGTTTTTAGACAATGATGAAATGTTGGCTTCTGGCACCTTTGGATCGCCTCACCTCTCCGAGACTGCAGCTCAAGGTATAATCTCAATGATGGACCCAAAGTTTGATCTGTGGGTTCATTAGAATATATAAAAAATGTTTTAGTCAGGAATTTTCCAGTAGTACGATGGTTAGAAACTTTGTTAGAAGCTTAACTTTTTGTCATCTCTCTTCATTGTGACACATATGCTTTGTGGCTAGTATTTTGATGTTCAGTAGTTTGCATGATAATTTTAAAACAACAGGGAAGACTTGGCCTGTGTAAAATCTACATCATTTCCTAGTAAAATTATCACTCAAGGTATTGTTGCACAGTCACACTCTCCTGACTTCATCCGGTTCAACAACTTTGCCATGAGTATAGTTATTATAATATAGAGTTGTCTGTCTACAGTTTTACACGTATCCCCTCCATGCCCATGGTGTTTGATTGGTAGGCAGACGGTCTCTTTAAGCCCATACATTTATACTGTGCAATATTGTTTTTTAGATGACCAGGGGAACGCTGCCTGTGTAACTTCTGGTTCACCTCATCTCCCTGACTCAGTTACTCAAGGTATTATATAAATGCGTTGCCATGTCCATCACTAGGCACACTTGCTAATGTGCAGTCAACACTTACATTATGTTTGGTTAGACATATAAAGCATATAAAGAAGCTGGATGTATTTTGTTTTTAACAAGCAGTGTAATGAAATGTCATGTTAATGAAAACAATCTTGATTTTTAGCAGATCTAAAGACAATTTATTATCACACACATTTTGTCTACACAAGTTCCAGCTTGTTTGGCCATTTTGAACAGCAACATCCCTACCTGCAAGTTCATCTTGCAGGATCTTTTATCTTTTTTTATCTTCTAATCTTTTTTTAATTGTTCAGGTTTCTGTGTTTCATCAAGGCGGTGTGTGAAGAGACCATGGTCTGAGGAGGAGATACAAGCTGTGATGAAACATTTGAAGCCTTTTATTGAAAACGGTGTCACTGCCACAAGTGAGCAGTGCCTGAAGTGCAAGGAAAAGGAACAGCCTATCTTGGAGACAAGATCCATTCAAAACATTAGAGATTTTGTACACAACAGAGGCTTGGCCTTTAAAAGGCATTCAAATGCTAAACGCTAAATGCACTTTTGGATAGCCTGAGCCTTTACCTTTCTAGGCATGTTTTACAAGTTGGTGTCCTGTGTTCAGAAATGGTTTAGGTCACTTCATTTATTTGGCTCACAGGCTGTTTTGTTTGTTTGTTTGTTTTGCTACGTGGTTAGACTGGGCCTTTTAATGTCACGATTCACTTTTATTTTCCTTTATTCATTTTTACAATGATGTCCTTTGTTAAGGAATGGATTCTTGAGGTGACCAAGTCAAATATAGTTCAGTGATTCAACAAATGTTGTGTTGTGTGTTAATAATGACAAACCTAGATGAGTATTTTCAAGATTTTCATCTTAAATGCAGATGTTGAGTTTAGTAGTCAAACATAATGAGATCAACTAATGAGCTAAATATACTTGGTGAGACCTCAGCAACTTGAGATCCTATTCACAATCTCCACAAAACAACAAAAGAGCAAGGAATTATAATAATGTGATTAGGTTGTCTGAGATAATTGAGGTTGTTTCATTGTATTGAGACTATAAACCTACGCTCCACAAACAGGACTGGTTGAAGGGGAGAACATTGACTAGACATGAGGCATACTAGACATGAGGCATACTAGACATGAGGCATACTAGACATGAGGCATACTAGACATGAGGCATACTAGACATGAGGCATACTAGACATGAGGCATACTAGACATGAGGCATACTAGACATGAGGTATACTAGACATGAGGCATACTAGACATGAGGCATACTAGACATGAGGCATACTAGACATGAGGCATACTAGACATGAGGCATACTAGACATGAGGCATACTAGACATGAGGCATACTAGACATGAGGCATACTAGACATGAGGTATACTAGACATGAGGCATACTAGACATGAGGCATACTAGACATGAGGCATACTAGACATGAGGCATACTAGACATGAGGCATACTAGACACGAGGCATACTAGACTCGAGGCATACTAGACACGAGGCATACTAGACACGAGGCATACTAGACACGAGGCATACTAGACACGAGGCATACTAGACACGAGGCATACTAGACACGAGGCATACTAGACACGAGGCATACTAGACACGAGGCATACTAGACACGAGGCATACTAGACACGAGGCATACTAGACACGAGGCATACTAGACACGAGGCATACTAGACATGAGGCATACTAGACATGAGGCATACTAGACATGAGGCATACTAGACATGAGGCATACTAGACATGAGGCATACTAGATATGAGGCATACTAGACATGAGGCATACTAGATATGAGGCATACAAAACAGCGGTGTGAAACATGATTGCAGGTTGGCAGTTCGTTCAGGACATGGAAAAACTCCATAATACTAGGGAGCAAGGGTGCAATGATATGTGCTGGTGGGGTTGAGTTCGTCCTAGTGGATGCAAGCACTGTTTTTGTGTTATGCTCTTAGTTGATGTAATGACACTTGGCCCACCTGTAGGTAGACCCCATCAGATAAGAGCCGTGGTGTTATCTGTAAACTTCTGTAGCTTGACAGAATTTGATTGTAGGTGCTGATGTTTTCTAGAGGAAGAAGTGTAGAATTGAGTGATTGTGCTCCTTATGTACATTATATGCAAATTATGTCCCGATGTGATGAGTTATTTACAACTTATGTGCCAAATTGTAATGCACAACAGAGGTCAACAAAGAAAACAAAAATGACCTCTTAATATATTCCATATTATTATAAGGGTGTGCCTCAGTCACTTTGGTCTTATAATCCATGTGTCCTTTCAAAGCAGGTTATACTTGGTGTATGTGTATGGTAAACTGGCCTTACAAAGCAGGTTATACTTGTGTCCTTTCAAAGCAGGTTATACTTGGTGTATGTGTATGGTAAACTGGCCTTACAGACCTTGTGTCCTTTCAAAGCAGGTTATACTTGGTGTATGTGTATGGTAAACTGGCCTTATAGACCTTGTGTCCTTTCAAAGCAGGTTATACTTGGTGTATGTGTATGGTAAACTGTCCTTACAGACCTTGTGTCCTTTCAAAGCAGGTTATACTTGGTGTATGTGTATGGTAAACTGGCCTTACAGACCTTGTGTCCTTTCAAAGCAGGTTATACTTGGTGTATGTGTATGGTAAACTGGCCTTACAGACCTTGTGTCCTTTCAAAGCAGGTTATACTTGGTGTATGTGTATGGTAAACTGGCCTTACAGACCTTGTGTCCTTTCAAAGCAGGTTATACTTGGTGTATGTGTATGGTAAACTGTCCTTACAGACCTTGTGTCCTTTCAAAGCAGGTTATACTTGGTGTATGTGTATGGTAAACTGGCCTTACAGACCTTGTGTCCTTTCAAAGCAGGTTATACTTGGTGTATGTGTATGGTAAACTGTCCTTACAGACCTTGTGTCCTTTCAAAGCAGGTTATACTTGGTGTATGTGTATGGTAAACTGGCCTTACAGACCTTGTGTCCTTTCAAAGCAGGTTATACTTGGTGTATGTGTATGGTAAACTGTCCTTACAGACCTTGTGTCCTTTCAAAGCAGGTTATACTTGGTGTATGTGTATGGTAAACTGGTCTTACAGACCTTGTGTCCTTTCAAAGCAGGTTATACTTGGTGTATGTGTATGGTAAACTGTCCTTACAGACCTTGTGTCCTTTCAAAGCAGGTTATACTTGGTGTATGTGTATGGTAAACTGGCCTTACAGACCTTGTGTCCTTTCAAAGCAGGTTATACTTGGTGTATGTGTATGGTAAACTGTCCTTACAGACCTTGTGTCCTTTCAAAGCAGGTTATACTTGGTGTATGTGTATGGTAAACTGGCCTTACAGACCTTGTGTCCTTTCAAAGCAGGTTATACTTGGTGTATGTGTATGATGACATCACTGACCTTGTACACTACACTGTCCTTATAGACCGTGTTACAGAAAAGTCTTTACAAACCACCAGAAAGTCTGAAAAATAGCCATTTTTTATATCTCAGTTGTGCAAAGAAAATCTTTTAATTTTAAGTCGTGTATAGGTTCGCTGATTTTTTTCATGATTTTTGATATGTTTTTTGTAGCTCTAGCACCACTGGAACCCGGTGTCCCCACAGCCCTATGCCCAGTCTGATTTGGCCAAAATTTCAAAAATTGTCCCCCTAGTCCGACAAACGGGTATAGGTGTGTGTGTGTGTGTGTGTGTGTGTGTGTGTGTGTGTGTGTGTGTGTGTGTGTGTGTGTATGTCTGACTAACTCTATGATTTCATTTCAACAGAACAGTATAATTTCCCTCTTCACAGCAGTATCACACGCTGAAAATGCCTGTCATGTAATAACAGTATACGAGTGCGTGGAAGATGACAGTAAGTGTGTGGAAGATGACAGTAAGTGTGTGGAAGATGACAGTAAGTGTGTGGAAAATGACAGTAAGTGTGTGGAAGATGACAGTAAGTGTGTGGAAGATGACAGTACCCTCTCACCCCTCCAGATCCTCTCCTCTCACCCCTCCAGCCCTTCTCTCCTCCTCTTTCCCCTCACCTCTCCCTCAAACCAACCAACCAAACACACACACACACACACATTTACTGAAGCCTGCTACTCGTTAGGAAAGCTTTCATGGTCAGGCCCAATAAAACTTAAATGGTGGAGCATGGAGACAAAATGGCGGCGTTGTGGCTTTAGCTCGCGTTAATTGCATAATTTCCATACCAGACACAGGAGAGCTTTCCCATCAGGCTGCCCTTATATACCACAACCAAGGGCCAACATAGGGCCACATGTGTTTAAAAATACACACACACACACACACACACACACACACACACACACACACACACACACACACACACACACACACACACGTGTGCAAGGATGTACAAAAATAAAGGAAAGGAAAAAAAGAAAGAATTTAGCATTTTTCTCTGCCTACTGTATGTGGTAGGGGGATGAGTCTGGAAGGCTGTGCCATTGTAACACAGAACATCTAACTGTGCTACCTAAGTATAACAATACAATTATCCACAAGAATGCAGAACAGTTAATATTACAGTACTGTAGCAATGTTGTAAAATAAACGCTATTCATTTCTACTAAGAATAACTATTGTGTGTAATAAAAGAGGGTGTGACAGAGTGTGTCTATATATTTTGTGGGTGTACTGTGTTATATGTGAGAGGACAGTAGCTAATGTTAGAAGTGATCTAGCACTGGCTAATAAGACTAGAGTGACCGTAGCTAATGTCTTCATAATAAGACTAGAGTGACAGAAGCTAATGTCTTCATAATAAGACTAGAGTGACCATAGCTAATGTCTTCATAATAAGACTAGAGTGACAGTAGCTAATGTCTTCATAATAAGACTAGAGTGACAGTAGCTAATGTCTTCATAATAAAACTAGAGTGACAGTAGCTAATGTCTTCATAATAAGACTAGAGTGACCATAGCTAATGTCTTCATAATAAGACTAGAGTGACCGTAGCTAATGTCTTCATAATAAGACTAGAGTGACCGTAGCTAATGTCTTCATAATAAGACTAGAGTGACAGTAGCTAATGTCTTCATAATAAGACGAGAGTGACCGTAGCTAATATCTTCATGTGATAGATGCATGAAGCAGGACGATATGACTATTTATGATGTACGAGACACTTTCTCTTTCTCTCTCATTCTCTCTCTTTCTCTACCTCCCTCACCCTCTATCAATCTTTCCGTTCCTTCCCTTAGACTCCATCTTTCTTCCTCTACGTCACTCTTACTCGTCCTCTCCTCTCTCTCCCTCCCTCTCTCTTTCGTCCCCACTTCTCTCTATCTAGCCCCCCTTCTTCTGTCTCTTGTTTCCTCCTCTCTCCCTCTCTCTCTTCCTCTCTCTCTGAGCTAGGGCCAGTTTTCCGACTAGGAAAGTTCCATCAGGAATTCTGAGATCAAACAAGGAAAAGCATCTTCACATTTAATGATAGACATACACATCATTATACAGTATCTTTCACAGTATGGTTTTGTGCCAGCATTTTGTATATAAACCCATAAGAGATAGGGTTAGTTGAGTACAGACAGGCTTTAGAGAGAGTAAAGTGTGAGAGGAATGAAGAACAGGTAAATAACTGAAGTGTGTGAATACTGTACACAGTGGTCTGGTGAGAAAACCAGTGGGACGCTCTGTCACCTGACGCATTCACTCAAATTCCTAGGAAACAATAGAATACAATGACATCACACTTACAGTACGTAACCACACTAAGAGATATGACGCTTAGAAATGTGCATGAGAAGGACAGAGAGAGAGAGAGAGATGGAGGGAGAGAGATGGAGGGACGGAGAGAGAGAGAGAGAGAGAGAGAGAGAGAGAGAGAGAGAGAGAGAGAGAGAGAGAGAGAGAGAGAGAGAGAGAGAGAGAGAGAGAGAGAGAGAGAGAGAGAGAGAGAGAGAGAGAAGAGAGAGAGAGAGAGAGAGAGAGAGAGAGATAGAGAGAGAGAGAGAGAGAGAGGGAGAGAAGGGGGATTGGAAAAAAGTACAAATCTGTGAAACTCAAATGCTCAAGACTCTTCTGTCCCAACACACGCACACACGCACACACACACACAGCAAAGACAAGGGAGATAGTCAGAAGGGGACAGGACAGATAGACAGTGTTTGGGCAGGTAGCAGCATGCTCCCAGTCTGTAATTGCACCTTGAGGAGTGATGACATAGACAGGCCCATGCACACGGAAACTAGCTGCTGATTGGTGGACTGGTACCTGAGGGCAGCTGCTGATCCACCTGTGACACCTGAGGTCTTCAAGCTGTCAAGACACATTGTACACATTCCTTTAGACATAATGTATGGATATGTCTACTTTAGCCTATAAGGTATTTTCAGTGTTGCATTTAATCATTCAAAAGATCTTATACTGTGTAAACATCCATATAAACAAACTTTATCTATCTAATTAACCAAATTAGACTAGGCAGGTGAGTAAGGTTAGTGTCCCAAGGAACAGCTATTGTCTCTCTCGCTCAACTTTCTCTTTCTCTCTTTACCCAATTGTTCTTGTCTCTTACATTCTGTCCACACCCCTTCTCCCTCTCTGTCTCTCTCTCTCTCCGCCTCTCTCCTCATTCGACAGAGTGGCAGTGCTGGGAGAGCATCGTTACCTTCACCACTGTTTTAGCGCGCGCTCGTCTGCTGACAGCTGTCATCTCCGGTAATACCATACAGAGACGTTATTTTTCGTTAACGTTCACCTGTTCATTTTCTGGAATTTTGTAGATTAATTTGCCTGCTAAATATGTTTCTATTGCCTTTCCTCAGGTGACTGCACAGTGTTTACCGAATTGTCTTACCAGAGACGCAGAGAAATTGTGTGAAATTGATACAGTGGTTGATGTATCTACATTGAAACCAAAAAGCCCCGCGAGCTGCCCTGAGAAGAAACGGGACTGCTCCCCCCTCCACATACACACGCTCCCCGTGCAGCACTGCGCAGAGACGGGACGCAGCGAACCAACAGGAGAGGGGACGTGCACAGCGACAGTAGCGAAGCCCAACGTAACTGAGGAGTTTGGACGAACTGCTGGCATCAGATGAATCCAGTTGTTTAGGACTTAGCTCAATCACACTACATCCCTCTTTCGGATTTGCACTTGGCCGTGTGACGGTAACAGGGTAGGATGGATTTCGCCGTGCTTATGGCTCTGGTGTTTTGCGCGATGACGGTCCAGGGATTCGGGGATATGGGAAGTGGAAAAGCTCAGAGTTGTTCGGATATCCGACAATTCTACAACGGCAAGGGATTCAGTCTGAACGGAGTGCCCCAGTCGGAAATATCAGGTAGGCTACTGTCTATCACTATAATGCTGCTTTGTGCATACAATTGACTTTGCGTTCATGGAGATCATAACTGTATTTGTGTATGAAATAGATGGTTACAGTAACACCTGACCCCTTGATAATAGGCTAAGCAACTGTAGATTGTTTACAGTTCTGAGAATAAGATAACAGATGAAAAGTATGTTCCAATAACGTTCTTTGCAGCACCCCGAACTCTGCTTCCCCTGCAAATAGACTAGGCTACTTATGTTCACTCAGGTTTGCAGGTTCAACTGAGAGAGAACGCATTCCTTGTCACCACCTCGGAAACTGTAGGCTATGTTAAACGTTGCATGATTTCAAAACGTTGTTCAGTAAACCTGGTCCTTTACAATTTGTAGCCTACTGCAAAACTTTTGTAGTGAAGCAGAAAATGTCACTTTCAAGTCGAACCACACCTTGGATTTGAAAAACACTAATCAAAAGAACCCATTATTGACGTCTTATTTGTCATCAGCGTGTAGCCAGTACTGAGTATCCTGCGCTGCTCTGCCTTTCCACCAGTCTAATAATTCCCCTTGCAGTGAAACCTCAAACCCCACCCCTCTCTCTCTCTCACACACACACACTAATTCTCTCTCTCTCTCTCTCTCTCTCTCTCTCTCTCTCTCTCTCTCTCCCTCTCCCTCTCTCATTCTCTCTCTCTCTCATTCTCTCTCTCGCTCTCTTGTGCTCTCTCCCACACTCTCTCTCTCTCACTCTCTCATTCTCTCCCTGGTCATTCGCTGGAAACTCCTGTTAGCCAAACACTTACACACACTGACTGTGTCTTCCACATGGTGATGTCACAGCTATCTCTTTTCATAGACATGGTCACAAGTCAGCATTCAGCATGTACAGTATACAGAAAAGCAGAGCACAGCTGATTATATGTGTGCCTTCCCAGGAATTCACCATGCTGGTCAAAAGTAGTGTACTATGTAGGGAATAAGGTGTCATTTGGTATGCCACCGTGGTAGTAAGTTCATCCTGATCACTAGAAATTGACTGGGCACTGGGAGCAAACTTGTGATGCTCGGACCACTGCACCACCATAGTTCACAATGCTCTAGCAAGCCTTGAGACTGCTTCATGATAGTTGATGCAAAAGTGCTGTGTTGTTTTTAATAATTTTGTTGTAGCTCTTTACTGCAGTCAAATGACCAAATCGCCCTCTAGTGGCCTCATGGGTGGAATGTTATGAATCTTTTTCATAATTTTATCATTAATAATCATTATTTCAGCCGAAAATTCTGAATTAATACCTAAACTTAACCCTTTTGAGTTGTTTCTGTTTTAACCCTGTAACCAAGCAGAAACAGTGGTTCATCCATAATATGTAAAATTTCGAAGGGAAACTATGAGATCTTGTTGGGTTAATTACCACACTGTGCTGGTTCCCAGTCTGCACTCCAGGACAGTGAGAAAGCAATCACATATTTACAGTATATAGGCCTGATGAAGACAGCTCGTCTGCTCGAAATGTTGGTTATTAGGTTATTCAATTATTGCATCTGAGCTCCTAGAGTGTGCGGCTCTCCTTTTCTTTTTCACAGTATATAGGCCAGCCAGGTCCCAAAGACGTTGGGAGATGCCTTCAAAACCCGCATGTAGGGGCATATTTATTTAACCTTTATTTAACTAGACGTTGAGCTCTGTCTCCGAGGGTTGCAGGTTCAATCCCAGTGCTAGACACTTGTTTTTTATTTGAACCCTATCCCAAACCTTAACCCTTGACTTAACAATTAGTTATTAAAGCCTCTATTTAACTAGACGTGAGGTGCCTTGCCAGGAGGCTCAACTGATCAACCTTGACAACTGTCAAAACCTTGACAACTGAGTGTCAAAAATTACTTCTAAATTTTGACGTTTGGAGAAACGTGGATACATGTCAGAATCGGAAGTCAAATTTGTCAAATCGTGAGATCTTGTTGTATAGGCTAATGTCAACTACTGGAGGGAGCAATACGTTGGTTTTATGTACGGACCTACTATTTACAATGATATAAGGGCAGAAGAATGGCCATGCGACATGGCACTTTAAAAAAGTAAATGAGTCATATGATTGATAAAATATGACCTACCACCTCGATTCAGTTGATAAACTTATAATGCCACTTTAGAGAAAATGGCCCTTGAATGTTTTGGTATACCTACTGGAGAATTCTTATTTTTCTACACCTATTCAGCATCGTTCACACCCTCTTAAGCCTTAGCCCCACCCATCTCTTTAAGGATTCACATGTGAGGCTATGTGCTAAACAGCGTGAGTAAGGTAGTGTAGTAAACATCAAGAAATGTCAAGACTAAAAGTGGTGAAAGTAATAGCCTACAATAAGGAAAAACTCTACATAAAAATACACTTTATTTAGTCCTTGGCCTATATCCTAATCCAGGGTTCCCCAACTGGCGGCCCGCACCTGAATTTGGCCCCGGGTGGTTTTATTTGGCCCCCAAGCTTTCTGAGCAAAAACTGTTAATTTCTTTATTGTTGGACACAATTGACTAAAAACACGAGGAAATCAGCTCTAAGTGATTTTAATTTAAGAATTCTGTTCCCAAATAGTCATTTTGTTCTTCACATTACCGTCTCTGGTAAACACACACTATTTCAAATAAAATGTATGTTTATTTGTCACATGCAAAGGATACAGAAGGTATAAACAGTACAGTAAAATGGTTACTTGCACATTTGCATAGTAGCAATATAAAAAATAGAAAGTGTCTAGATACAAATATTTTATAAATATGTTATGATTATTAGATGATGCTTACCCAGACACACGTGTCTAAATTGATGGGTCATGTGAAGGAAATGCTATAGCCACCCCCCAGCCACATCTAGCTAAGTGGATAGGGTCACTATTGTCTAGACATGTGCACATGTTCATGAAATACAATAGATGTCCGTAATCACCCCCAGACATACCTGGCTAACTTGATGGGTCATGTAATCATCTGGTGAAGTGGAGTCTTTTGTTTAGACATGTAGCTAGCTAATAATAATGAACCATAATGGCAACCCATACAGTATTAATACAAAAGGATTGTCATAGCTAGCCACCATGCATGAATCTGCAGGTAGATAAAGCTAACCAAATAAGTTCAATGTTAGCTAGCTAGCTAACATTGGGCTATAACTAGCAAAGCAAATGGATTTCTGAGATATGAATAATATTTCTACACAGATCATACACCAATGTGATCGTTTTATAAATTGTATTTTAATGTTTAAGGACTCTTGGAAGATTAGTCCAATTGAGGACTAAAAGAGATCCTAATAAAATAAAATCAATACACGTAGCGTTAGCTAGCGAGCCAGCAAGCTAACTTTCGCTAGCTTGCTAACAGTACACTTGCAATGAAAACGACTTACTGACAAAATAACAAACGTATAATATCTGAAAATGTAGCTAGACTCTTACCCGTATACACGGATGAACACTTCACGGCAGACTGGAACCCCTTTAGCTAACTAAGTAAGACGTCCTGTGTCGTTTCCATTTTGTTTGTACAGATTGTTTGGCCCGCGTTGTGTCAAGTCACTCCGGTTCACACTGACCATATGCAGAAAGTAGTCCACATGTTATAGACAGAAGCATGCTACATGGCAGACAAATCTGAAATCATCTCTTGGCATGTCCAGCCCATCCATTATCTCAGCCAATCATGGCTAGCGGGAAGTTTCCTGTCTTTTTCCATGGCTAAACCACCTAGGCTCGTAATTTAACAATTTTATTCGTATTTACAGATGGCATACACGTTTGTTATTAAGGCACATGAAAGTTCACATGTTCCAGAAGGCATTTCTAACAAAAACGCATTCTGACAAACATTTTATTTATATTACCTTCAAATGCCTCTCCTGTGAAGTAGTGACGTGCGACATACGCCTAGCTTCCTGAAACAGGTCGCAAATGTGATTGTGAAGTGATTGTAAAGTACCTGAATTAACATGAGTAGAGGGGGATGTAAATGTGATGAAAGTGTCAGGGTCTCTAAGCCATACATCATAAACCCGGGAGGTCCCTGTGCTAATGGGACAGTCCTAATAAAATTGATTAACCATACCATATAAATCAATGGGTGGAATTAACACCAGGGCCAGTCGCAGTGACAACACTTTTTCTTCTAATTGCCTAATCCATTGTGTTGAGAACACATCTGTCTTCATATGACAGTATGTATTTGCTTTCTTTTGTTGGTGCTGTGGACCTTACACACGCCTCAGTATGACTTCCCTGTTGAAATAAAGGTAAACAAATAACAATAACAGTAACTCTAGTCTGAGGTCAGAGAGAGAGAGAGAGAGAGAGAGAGAAAGTAGACAACACTGTATATATGCATAATATGACATTTGAAATTACTTCATTCTTTTGGAACTTCTGAGTGTAATGTTTACTGTTCATTTTTATTGTTTACTACCTACTTCACTTGCTTTGGCAATGTTAACATATTTTTCCCATGCCAATAAAGCCCTTAAATTGAATTGAATTGAAATTGAATTGAGAGAGAGAGAGAAAGTAGACAGAGAGAGAGAGAAAGTAGATAGAGAGAGAGAGAGAGAGAGAGAAAGAGAGAGAAAGTAGACAGAGAGAGAGAGACAATGTAAACATATAATTCCCATGCCAATAAAGCCCCTTGAATTAATTTGAGAGAGAGAGAGACAGAAAAAGATTGTGGGAGAGAGAATGAGGGGCGAGAGGAGAGGACGAGAAAGAAAGGAGGAGAGAGACTGCAACAGAGAGAGTGCAAGGGAGTGATAGAGAAATAAAGAGAAGAGGAAGAGCGAGAGAGAAAGACCTCACAGAGAGAGTGATAGAACGCGCGCGCGAGAGAGAGAGTTTATATCAGTCATATCTCTGTAACCTCTATGCTAACATAAATAACATCTTGGTCTGGCATATTAAATAGCTCAGTGATGTAGCCAACATTTTGATTTATGTCTCACATTTATGAGACACCTGAATGTTGCATCTGACCTGTGACATTTTTCTTCCCCTGGAAGGACTGTAAGGACTATGGGCTTGATCAGACTAATGTATTGGCTGAGACTGGCTCAAGGTCGCACGCCCAGTCCATCATTATGATTCCCTCTGGGAGAGAGAGAGGAGAGTTGGAGGAGTGGTTAGAGGGGCTTGTGGCTGGATCTCAATACCGGCTGGATCTCAATACTGGCTGGATATCTCGCCTTTGCTTTCTTAGTATTTTTGTTTGTCATCATCAGGGACTTGTGTTTTTCTGGTCAGGTCATGGGGTGGGGACAGGGAAAACTCTTGGCCTTATTCATAAGTTGGTTGGTGAAGGGACTGGATAGGTTTCCACCATGTTTCTTAGACCTGTCATGTTTTGTCAGATCAGTGATTGTGGAGGAAAATACATAATGGAAGTAAATACTTTTGAGACACAGCCGCTCGCTTCTTAGTTTTGATTGGAATAGGCATCGTCAGACGATAGGATAGGCAGCATAGTCATTAGCAATGGGTTAGCAGAGTTCTTATGGATTTCACTTTCCATTACATACCTAGTAAAAACACATATCAATAAATCATACTTAAGTGGGTATTTCCAGTGTTACTAGCCTACTGTGTAAGATTTATGTCATGTAAAGTGCATATTGTCATGCCTGATAATCATCACAGATTTCCACTGTGTTTACTGTGAGTGGAGGTAATGATTTTGTTTGCATCAT
Organism: Thymallus thymallus; assembly: GCA_023634145.1. Taxonomy (NCBI): domain Eukaryota; kingdom Metazoa; phylum Chordata; class Actinopteri; order Salmoniformes; family Salmonidae; genus Thymallus; species Thymallus thymallus. The sequence continues at coordinate 11,119,032 of CM042383.1, forward strand.
TCCACATCACATGCACCCGTATGTATGCACACACACACACACACACACACACACACACACACACACACACACACACACACACACACACACACACACACACACACACACACACACACACACACACACACACACACACACACACACACACACACACATACAGCATTTCAGAATAGCGCCCCCTAGCTGAGATAGTAGCCTTGGTGGTGTTGGTGGTGCGGTGTGTTCGCGCACTCATATGTGTGTGTGTGTGTGTGTGTATATGTGTGCATGCTTTTGAGTTTGCATGTGTCTGTGTGTGTGTTTGCATGTGTCTGTGTGTGTGTAGCGTGAAGCATAAAGCAACTACACACACACACTTCTCAGTGGCTCAATGTCACCTCTTACTGAGGCTAATGATATGCTAATAGTGGCTGTGTATCTGCTGGCCTACACACTCAGCCCAGAGGTTAAATACAGACAGACACTTGTTCCCTCCACTGGAACACTGGCACAACACTGTGGACCAGCTGATGACTCAGAGATAGTCAACTACCACGTGCTTTGAGGCTAAGCTATATGGAATTGTTTTTAGAAAGTCATAATAAGGATCATTTAGCTGTTTGATTTATAATTTTAAGCCCCAATTTTAAATAAATATTTGATGAAAAATGATTTTTGGCATTACTGCTATTAGCCCATAGAAACGCATTTAACAACAGATATTCCCCCCAAAAATCTAAAGGAAGTTTGTTCTGAAGTGTCTGTCCTATATATATTTATTTTTACTAAACAGTCTCCATATATACAGTGCTTTCTGAAAGTATTCAGACCCATTGACTTTTTCCACATTTTGTTACGTTACAGCCGTATTCTAAAATGGATTTAAAAAATCCTCATCAATCTACACACAATACCCCATAATGACAAAGTAAAAACAGATTTTTAGAAATGTTTGCAAATTTATAGAATGTTAAAAACATGAAATATCACAAATATTCAGACCCTTTACTCAGGACTTTGTTGAAACACCTTTGGCAGTGATTACAGCCTCAAGTCTTCTTGGGTATGACACTACAAGTTTGGCACACCTGTATTTGGAGAGTTTCTCCCATACTTCTCTGCAGATCCTCTCAAGCTCTGTCAGGTTGGATGGGGAGCGTCGCTGCACAGCTATTTTCAGGTCTCTCTGGAGATGTTCGATTGGGTTCAATTCCGGGTTCTGGCTGGGCCCCTCAAGGACATTCAGAAACTTGTCCCGAACTTGTCTGTTCATCTTTCCCTCGATCCTGACTAGTCTCCCTGCTGCTGAAAGACAACCCACAGCATGATGCTGCCACCACCATGCTTTACCGTAGGGATGGTGCCAGGTTTCCTCCAGACATGATGCTTGGCATTCAGGCCAAAGAGTTAAATCTTGTTTTCATCAGACCATAAAGGCCTGATTGGTGGAATGCTGTAGAGATGGTTGTCCTTCTGGAAGGTTCTCCCATCTCCACAGAGGAACTCTGGAGCTCTGTCAGAGTGACCACTGGGTTCTTGGTCACCTCCCTGACCAAGGCCCTTCTCGCCCGATTGCTCAGTTTGGCCGGTCGGCCAGCTCTACACTCTTCAAAGTAAAGGTGCTATCTATAACCTAAAAGGGTTTTTCGGCTGTCCCCATAGGAAAACCCTTTGAAGAACCCTTTTTAGTTTCAGGCAGAACCTTTTTGGTTCCAGGCAGAACCTTTTTGAGTTCCACATAGAATCCTTTACACAGAGGGTTCTACACAGAGGGTTCTACATGGAACCCAAAATAGATTACAGTAGGCATGTATCGTTATAAAAAGGGCCTAAAATGGCCACTTTCATCATGATTTTCTAATAAATTGTTTGTGATGCAAATGTAAAAAGCATGTTAAACATCCTTCCTCCCAATGAAGTTCCTAAGTGAGAATTGCCACATAAATCTGAGAAACAGCTGGAGAGGAATTGCCCTAGAGTCTCTGTCTGACTCACTGTCTGAATAGCAATAAATCCTTTAGCAGTTGAAAGTCTGTGAGTTGTGCATTGATGTGTGAGCATGGGTGGGTGTGGGAGTGTGTGTGTATTGGCATGCACAAGTTTGTGTGTGTGCGCATGTGTGTGTGTTGTGGTGTTTGTCTGTCTCATCATTCATCCTCAGCAGTTGAAAGTCTGGTGTGTGTTTATACTGTGTGGTGGACGTGCAGGAGTTGTTATAATTCTGATGTCAGTAGTCAGTCTGTTGAAGCATTAAACCGTGATGGTGTGCCGGGAGCATGAAACAGACCACTGTGTGTTTGTTCTTCTCCAGAGGGGAACAGAGCTCTGCTCTGGCCTGCATATTGGGGAAGAGAAGACAGGAGAGGAGGAGGAGGAGGAGGAGGAGGAGGATGAAGGATGGGATGAAGGATGGGGGAGGAGGAGGATGAAGTTTGAAGAATAGGGGAGGAGGAGGAGAAGGATAAAGGATGGGGGAGGAGGAGGAGGGGGAGGATGAAGGATGGGGAGAAGGAGGAGGATGAAGGATGGGGAGGAGGAGGAGGAGGAAGAGGAAGAAGGATGGGGAGGGGGAGGAGGAGGAGGAGGAGGAGGATGAAGAATGGGGGAGGAGGAGGAGGAGGATGAAGGATGGGAAGGAGGAGGAGGAGGATGAAGGATGGGAGGAGGAGGAGGATGAAGGATGGGAGGAGGAGGAGGAGGAGGAGGAGGAGGAGGAGGAGGAGGAGGAGGAAGCATGGGAGGAGGAGATCTCAAACCTTTACCCTTTCCTTAAACACTAAGAGTTATTGCCTAACCTTAAGCTTTCTGAGTTAATGCCTGAACTTAATCCTAACCCAAACAATTTGGAGTTAATGCTTAAACTTAACCTTAAACAACTATGTAGTTTGAGAAACATGGATGAATGTCTAATTCTGATGTGAGACTGTGAGAGCTAGAAGGTATCGAGATGGTCAACTGACAGACATTGGCAGACATTGAATCTGGACATTTATCCCGCACTGTTCAAATTAAGTGCTTTGAGACATTAAACTAGTGGCATCTGAGCTGCCACCAACTTTAAGGAGACCAAACCTTGACTGTGCTGTACCTGGCGGGTAACTTGACTGTGCTGTACCAGGCGGGTAACTTGACTGTGCTGTACCAGGCGGGTAACTTGACTGTGCTGTACCACACACACACACACTCACACACACACACACACACACACACACACACACACACACACACACACACACACACACACACACACACACACACACACACACACACACACACACACACACACACACACACACACACACACACACACACACACACACACACACACACACACACACACACACACAGCACAGCACAGAACAGCCTCCTGGAGGGCCACAGCAGTTCAGAGGAGAGCTGCCCAGCATGGTTCACTTTGTGTGTGGGTGTCAGTGTGTGTGTGACTGTGACTATGTATGTGTGTGTGTGTGTGTGTGTCTGCAGGGGTTCTATGTATCATGTACCGTGTATCTGTCTTTTGTGTACTTTCGTTGTGGCATTTTGCACCTGCCCTGTGTTTTGTTGTAGCTGCTTGACAATGAAACCCCCCCCCCCGGGGATCAATAAAGTATCTATCTATCTATCTATCTATCTATCTATCTATCTATCTATCTATCTATCTATCTATCTATCTATCTATCTATCTATCTATCTATCTATCTATCTATCTATCTATCTATCTATCTATCTATCTATCTATCTATCTATCTATCTATCTATCTATCTATCTATCTATCTATCTATCTATCTATCTATCTATCTATCTATCTATCTATCTATCTATCTATCTATCTATGTGTCTCAGCTTTTGTTTTCAGAGGAATGGGTTCTGTCAAATGCAGAATTGTACCCCTCATTCCAGCAAGAGGGCTTGTGTCAACCCTGCTCCTCTCTGCCAGAGAGGCTGTGTGTGCTCGCGTGCATGTGTGAGTGTAAGCCAGCCAAGGCAATCTTTTTTTGATCATGTCCTTGCTAGAAATATTCTCAGTAGAATAGCTGAAAATCTGAAGTGACAAGAAGTGGTATTACTGTTCTCTATGACAGTATTACTGTTCTCTATGACAGTATTACTGTTCTCTATGACAGTATTACTGTTCTCTATGACAGTATTACTGTTCTCTATGACAGTATTACTTTTCTCTATGACAGTATATACTTTTCTCTATGACAGTGGTACTTTTCTCTATGCCAGTATTAATTTTCTCTATGACAGTATATACTTTTCTCTATGACAGTGGTACTTTTCTCTATGCCAGTATTAATTTTCTCTATGACAGTATTACCTTTCTCTATGACAGTATTACTTTTCTCTATGACAGTATTACTTTTCTCTATGACAGTATTATTTTTCTCTATGACAGTATTACCTTTCTCTATGACAGTATTACTTTTCTCTATGACAGTATTACTTTTCTCTATGACAGTATTACTTTTCTATTACGTTTATTTTACTGCTCTGGCATGTGCTCCAATCCACAAACGTCATTCACTTCTAAACCCTACCTGGTCAACCTTCATCTAGTTACTGCTTCCCCCATGTCCAAACTATTTGACAGCAAGTCTTTCCATGGAAAATGTCAGCCCTGAAGGTTGCCTTGAAGGATGTGGCGCCCCGCCTTAAACAAGGCTCTAGGGGAAATGCTGTAAGAGAGCATAGTAAGTCCACAGAGGAGAACGTGTGTCATTTATGCTCACACACACACCCGCACACGCACACGCACACGCACACGCACACGCACACACACACACACACACACACACACACACACACACACACACACACACACACACACACACACACACACACACACACACACACACAGACACACACAGCTGCAGTGCAGTGGCATTGACCATGGTGACCCAGCCTGCGTCGACCCCTCACATGTGTGATGCCATGTTTGGCGGATCTCTTCCGGATTGTGACAGCCTTCAGCTCTAAGTTTCACTGGAGATATAGAGGGAGAGAGAGAAAGAGAGAGAGAGAGAGAGGGGGAGAAAAAGAGAGAGAGAGAGAGAGAGAGAGAGAGAGAGAGACCTGGTGATAGGAGAGAAAAAGCAAAGGAGAGATAAAATACAGGGTGGGAAAGAGAATATAAACAGAAGGAGGGAGAGACAGAGGGAGAGAGAGTTGGAGATAAAAGAAGAAGGAAAAATAAATGATGGCCAAGAGCTAGAGGTGGAGACCTGTGCATCAGACTGCATAGTGTCTGTGGTGTAATATGGTTTGGTCTGTGCTGTGTGATCTGATCTGTTAGCTGACATGATGACTGAGTGTGTATCAGCCAAATCCCCCCTGTGAATATATACACACTCTTAAATGGGTTAGCCATGTCAACTTAGCCCTACAGACCTCCTTTAGCTCTCTCTCTCTCTCTCTCTCTCTCTCTCTCTCCCTCTGTTTTCTGCCTTAGCTCTCTCTCACTGGTTCTCCCACCTCTCCGCTTTCCCCTCTCCTTCACTATCCCCTGCTCTCTCCCCTCCTCTCTCTGTCCCCTGTTCCCTCTTCAATGCAGACTGATTAAATTGAATCTGTTTCTAGTTAATTGTTCTGGGGACAATAATGTTGCCCGTGTGATTGGTGATCTTATGTATCCTCTCACTTCTTATTTGTTTCTACCTGTGTTGAACACCTGTGGTTGTGGCTACATGAATGAAACAAGGCTAGGTTGTTTGTCGGCCTACTACATTTAATGTGTAGACTACTTGCCATATTCACAAAATGTCTCAGAGTAAAAGTGCTGATCAAGGATCACTTCAGCCTTTTAGCTAATAATTAATAAGATTACATGGACAGGGGGAACCTGATCCTAGATCAGTACTCCTACTTTACTTTACCCAACCCCTGTTCCCATAGTCTAGACCAGGGGTGTCAAACATACATTACAGGGTCCAATCCGGCCCGCAGGTGGTTTGAGTAAAAATAAATGTGTAGAAATGATAATGGACCGATATTCATAAGGTTTTTGACTGTCCTGCTTGCTAATAATCACTAGCATCGATAATTCCAAAAACGCTGGATAGCTGGACAATTTTTTGCAAATTTTGTCGGCAAGGAAATATAACACATTTTCAGTGCGGCTCTCCGGACCTCGTTGAAGACAGAATGCGCCACCGGGGCAAAATGTGTTTGACACCCCTGGTCTAGACAGAGAATGTATGTAAACTGTTCAATATGTAGCTTGCATGTAGACCAAGACCCTGTCTCAAAAGATTACATCATACACACATGCACTCACACGCGCACACACACACACCATCTCTTCTTTCCTCTAATGGTTTCACGAACCCTCTTAATTAGGCCTCTTCAGACATGCAGATGTTTTCCCTCTGTCGTTAGGGAGTGCGTGCGTGCGTTAGGGAGACACTGAGGAACGTGTGTGTGTGTGTGTGTTGCAAGGGCTGACGGGGCACCTACAGTACCAGTTGTCTCCAGGGCAGCTCAGTATGAGGAGGCAGTATGAAACAACAAGGTGTTTAATTCCACCTTTTCTGAAGGGTCACAGTAGCCTACTGGGTCATAGTTCTTCAATTCTTAGTCACAAGGGTTACATAAGGCTACAATGGCTAATACTGTTATAATAGTGATACAATTGGTGAATATGTAATGAGCGCTTCCTCGCTCACACGCATGCATGTATGCACGCACTTACGTGTGCACGTGCACACACACACACACACACACACACACACACACACACACACACACACACACACACACACACACACACACACACACACACACACACACACAGACCCACCTCTACTTGATAAACAGTCATTCACACTCATTTATGTTTATCAGTAAGGCCCTGCCTTCGTTTCCTTCTCAACTCCTCATTTCGACCATCTATATTTAACCTAAGGGAGTGAACACTACAGTAGCGCTACAGTACCTCAGGCTGTAGGGGCTGTCACTGGCCTGGAGGGGTTGTAGTAACACCTGGGAGGTTGCACCGTATGACTGAGATGGGAATGTGTTGAAGGTTTTGAAGTGTGAGTTTGTGGTGCGTTTTCAACGACCAGTACCCCTTCTATAACCTTGGGAGACTGGTGCGCACATACTCTCATTCATTCACATACACACAAATGCATGCAATTGCACACACACACACACCATCATTACAGGAATAAGTACAGACTCTCTAAGTTCTTAACTATTACTCCCTCCCCTCTATCTGTATAATCAAATGCGTTCACTGTGCAATAAGGTGATGATGAGTTTTGTAGTTGTGTGTTCAATTGAGTGTGACTAGAATAAATGATTTACCTGGCTAAATAAAGGTCTAAATAAACGTTAAAATAATTTACCTGTGTAAATAAAGGTCTAAATAAACTTTTTAATGATTTACCTGTCTAAATAAAGGTCTAAATAAACGTTAAAATAATTTACCTGTCTAAATAAAGGTCTAAATAAACTTTTTAATGATTTACCTGTCTAAATAAAGGTCTAAATAAAGAAATACAGCATTCTATATGTGGGCCCTAACTACTGCTGCCTGTGTTCCTGCTGTGTGATGGATGAGAGGAACAGGTTCAGACAGACAAGCCCTCTGGCACAGGAACATACAGACACATATACAGACACACATAACTAGTGTACCTGTCTGAATGGTCGCAATTTACGTCTCCAGGGAAGTTGAAAGCAATTGAAAGCAATGTAGATAAATTGAAAGCAATTTTCTTTCATGTGTCAATCTATTTTCTTTACTGGAGGTCTCTCTCTTTCTTTATATCTCTCCCTTTCAATGTGTCACTCTATTTTCTGTTTCTCTCTCTCTCTCTCTCTCTCCCTCTCTCTCTCTCTCAATTTAAATTCAAGGGGCTTTATTGGCATGGGAAAGATACGTTTACATTGTGTTTACATTGTGTTTACATAGCCAAAGCAAGTGAAATAAACAATAAACAAAAGTGAGAAGACACAAAACAACATCAACAAAAAACTATTAGAATGTAACAGTAAATATTGTACTCAAAAAGGTTTTAAAAAATAAACAAATGTCAAGTGTTATATTATAAGCTACAGTATTTAAGCAATGTGCAAATAGTTTTAGTAGGAATAGTAAGGGATGCTATTTACACAATATTGTTGGTGCCCCACTGGTTTCCCTGTTCTCATGGCAACGGGCCACACATCTTGCTGCTGTGATTGCACAATGTGGTATTTTAGGGGAGTTTATCAATGTTTTATTGATTTTCAAATTCTTAGTCGGCCTGTGTGATCTGTGGGAAATGTGTGTCTCTAATGTGGTCGTACATTTGGCAAGAGGTTAGGAAGTGCAGCTCAGTTTCCACCTCATTTTGTGGGCAGTGTGCACATAGCCTGTTTTCTCTTAAGAGCCAGGTTTGCCTATAGCGGTCTCTCTCAATAGAAGGCTATGCTCACTGAGTCTGTACATAGTCAAGGATTTTCTTGAATCCCTCCCTCCCTCCCTCCCTCCCTCCCTCCCTCCCTCCCTCCCTCCCTCCCTCCCTACCCCTCTCTATTTTAATCTCCTCTCCCCCATCCTGCAGAGTTGTCTCTAATACATATTTTACATCTCTAAAACAAACCTCCTCAACTCAAGCTTTGTGCACAGCTGGACGGCCAGTGTAATTTTGGTATCTGTGTGTGTATGTGTATGTTTGTGTGTGTGTGTGTGTGTGCGTTCGATGTGAACGTGTTGATTCCTACTTAATTTATTCGTATGCCTGTGTGCATGTAGTTTGTGTTTGCCCTGTATGTATCAATGCACCACTTCACATTTGTGTATACAGTGTGTATGCCATAGGCGAAGTGGTAGAGCATCCAGGGAATGTGTGTGTGTGCATTTGTGTGCATGTGAGCGCGCATGTATACAGTATGTGTGTGTGTCCATGTGTGTGCAGTCATGCGACCCTCACCTCTCTCAGTCCGTGAGTCTCTCCTAACCAGTGACTAGGCCTTTATTTGGGGAGTGTGTTCCCGGCGGTGTGTTATCAGGAGTATAGCGCTCTGTCTCTCAGCCAGCCCTGCCCTTTATGTGTGTCTGTGTGTTAGAGGCCTTGACTACATAAAAGCCTGTCTCTGTAAATCTTTCATGCTCTCGCTGCCTCCCTCCTGAGACACATGGAGCGAGGGAGGAATGGAGGGAGAGAGAGATGGAGCGATGGAGGAATGGAGGGAGAGGGAGATGGAGCGAGGGAGGAATGGAGGGAGAGGGAGATGGAGAGAGAGAGGTTTGCAGCTCGCGTTACTAGGCTTTCTCACTTTCTTTCTCTCCCTATTTGTTCTCTCTGTGTCTCTCCCTCTATCCCTCTCTCTCTGTGTTTCTCCCTCTCTCTCTGTGCCTCTCCCTCTATCCCTCTCTCTCTCTGTGCTTCTCCCTCTATCCCTATCTCTCTCATTTTCAAATCATTTTCAAATTTTTCTTTCACATATTCCCCCAAATCTTTCTCTTTCTCTTGTTTTTGTCTCTCGCGTTCTGTTCATTCCCTCCTCAACCTAGAGTATGGCTGCATTCGGCCTTCAAGAGGTGGCTCTGCATTCCAAGACGGTCTTAACTCTGAACTGTGTGTGTTTGTGCATATGTGTGTGAGTGCAGCGACTGTGTGTGTGTTTGTATATTTTGCGTGTGTGTTTGTGCGTATCTCTCTCTCTCTCTCTCTCTCTCTCTCTCTCTCTCTCTCTCTCTCTCTCTCTGTGTACTCCAGCCATTAAATCAATCACATTTTTCAAGGCATTTTTTCAAACACGTCTCCTCCTTCCGTTGCTTCTCCCTGAGTTGATTATTATCTTTCAGATTTTGGCAGGCCAGTAAAATAAAACACTCATTAAAGGATTGGTATGGGTGGGTAAGTTCGATTTGGCTGGCGCTGTGTTTTGCCTGTCTCAACTCTTTTAGGCATTGAGGTGTGTGTCTGTGTGCAATATCCTGTCTCTCCCTCCTCTCTCTTTCCACTTTCCCACCTCCACAGAGGATATTAAAGCATAGATATGCATCAACGGTGTTGGCATATACACTACCGGTCAAACGTTTAGAAACACCTACTTCTTCTATATTTTTACTATTTTCTACATGGTAGAATAATAGGGAAGACATCAAAACTATGACATAACACATATGGAATCAGGTAGTAACCAAAAAAGTGTTAAACAAATCCAAATAAATTTTATATCTGAGATTCTTTAAATAGCCACCCTTTGCCTTGATGACAGCTCTGCACACTCTTGGCATTCTCTCAACCAGCTTTATGAGGTAGTCACCCAGAATGCATTTAAATTAACAGGTGTGCCTTCTTAAAAGTTGATTTGTGGTATTTCTTTCCTTCTTAATGCATTTGAGCCAATCAGTTGTGTTGTGACAAGGTAGGGGGGTATACAGAAGATAGCCCTATTTGGTAAAATACCAAGTCCATATTATGGAAAGAACAGCTCCAGTAAGCAAAGAGAAACGACAGTCCATCATTACTTTAAGACATAAAGGTCAGTCAATACGGAAAATTTCAAGAACTTTGAAAGTTTCTTCAAGTGCAGTCGCAAAAACCATCAAGCACTATGATGAAACTGGCTCTCATGAGGACCGCCACAAGAATGGAAGACCCAGAGTTACCTCTGCTGCAGAGGATAAGTTCATTAGAGTTACCAGCCTCAGAAATTGCAGCCCAAATAAATGCTTCACAGAGTTCAAGTAACAGACACATCTCAACATCAACTGTTCAGAGGAGACGGTGTGAATCAGGCCTTCATGGTTGAGTTGCTTCAAATAAACCACTACTAAAGGACACCAATAAGAAGAAGAGACATGCTTGGGCCAAGAAACACGAGAAATGGACATTAGACCGGTGGAAATTTGTCCTTTGGTCTGATGAGTCCAATATTTTTGGTTCCAACCGCTGTGTCTTTGTGAGATGTGGTGTGGGTGAACAGATGATCGCCGCATGTGTATTTCCCACCGTGAACCATGGATGAGGTGTTATGGTGTGCGGGTGCTTTGCTGGTGACACTGTCTGTGATTTATTTAGAATTCAAGGCACACTTAACCAGCATGGCTACCACAGCATTCGGCAGCGATACGCCATCCCATCTGGTTTGGGCTTAGTGGGACTATCAATTGTTTTTCAACAGGACAATGACCCAACACATCTCCAGGCTGTGTAAGGGCTATTTGACCAAGACGGAGTGTGATGGAGTGTTGACCTGGCCTCCAAAATCCAAATGGAGATGGTTTGGGATGAGTCGGACCGCAGAGTGAAGGAAAAGCAGCCAACAAGTGCTCAGCATATATGAGCATATATATATATATATATATGGGAACTCCTTCAAGACTGTTGGAAAAGCATTCCAGGTGAAGCTGGTTGAGAGAATGCCAAGAGTGTTCTAAAACTTTTTTTAGACCGGTAGTGCATTCGGAAAGTATTCAGACCCTTTCACTTTTTCTAAATTTTGTTACGTTACAGCCTTATTCTAAAATGGATTAAAACTGAAAAAACATACAATTTACATAAGTATTCAGACCCTTTGCTATGAGACTCGAAACTGAGCTCAGGTGCATCCTGTTTCCATTGATCATCCTTGGATGTTTCTACAACTTGATTGGAGCCCACTTGTGGTAAATTCAATTGATTGGACATGGTTTTGAAAGGCACATACCTGTCTATATAAGGTTCCACAGTTGACAGTGCATGTCAGACCAAGCCATGAAGTTTAAAGAATTGTCCGTAGAGCTCCGAGACAGGATTGTGTCGAGGCACAGATCTGGGGAAGTACCAAAAAGTGTCTGCAACATTGAAAGTCCCCAAGAACACAGTGGCCTCCATCATTCTTAAATGGAAGAAGTTTGAAACCAGCTGGATGCTCGGCCAAACTGAGAAATCGGGGGAGAAGGGCCTTGGTCAGGGAGGTGACCAAGAACCCGATGGTCACTCTGACAGAGCTCCAGAGTTTGTCTGTGGAGATGGGAGAACCTTCCAGAAGGACAACCATCTCTGCAGTACTCCACCAATCAGGCCTTTATGGTAGAGTGGCCAGATAGAAGCCACTCCTCAGTAAAAGGCCCAAGGACTCTAGACCATGAGAAACAAGATTATCTGGTCTGATGTAACCAAGATTGAACTCTTTGCCAAGTGTCACATCTAGAGGAAACCAGGCACCACACATCACCTGGCCAATACCCTACGGTGAAGCATGGTGGTGGCAGCATCATGCTGTGGGGATTTTTTTCAGCGCCAGGGACTGGGAGACTAGTCAGGATCGAGGGAAAGATGAACGGAGCAAAGTACAGAGAGATCCTTGATGAAAACCTGCTCCAGAGTGGGGGCGAAGGTTGACCATCCAACAGGACAACGACCCTAAGTACACAGCCAAGACAACGCAGGAGTGGCTTTGGGACAAGTCTCCTGCCATGTCCTTGAGTGGCCCAGCCAGAGCCCGGACTAGAACCCGATCGAACATATGTAATGTCTGCCAAAGGTGCTTCAACAAAGTACTGAGTAAAGGGTCTGAATACTTACGTAAATGTGACATTAAAGTTTTTTATTTGGAATAAATTTGCTAACATTTATAAAAATGTTAAAGACAGGCAGGCAGGCAGGCAGGCAGGCAGGCAGGCAGGCAGGCAGGCAGGCAGGCAGGCAGGCAGGCAGGCAGGCAGGCAGGCAGGCAGGCAGGCAGGCAGGCAGGCAGGCAGGCAGGCAGGTAGGCAGGCAGGCAGGCAGGCAGGCAGGCAGGCAGGCAGACCAACTCTAAACTCAACCCTAAACCTAACCCTAACCCTATCTTCATATCCACATCCCGGCTCAACCCTAACCCTAGCCATAATTCTAACCCTAGCCCTCCACATCTTGGCTCAGCTCTTGGAGTTAGGGTTTAGCCAAGATGTAGAGATGAAGCGAGGGTTAGGGTTAGGGTTGAGCTGGACGATGGACATGAAGCTAGAGTTCAAGTTAGCATTACTGTTAGGGCTAGGGTTGAGCTGGGAGTGGACATGAAGCTAGGGTTAGGGATAGAGCCTCAGCCTTAGACAAAACCCTAACCTTAATTAACAATTTATACATGTGCCCCTCCTCCCACTACATGTATGTCTGTCTGCCTGCATGTCTGTCTCTCTGTGTCTACCTGTCTGTCTGTCGGCTTGTCTGTCTGTCCATCTGTCTGCCTGTCTGTCTATTGGCTTGTCTGTGGGAGAGAGAGGAGGGAGAGGGAGATGAGAGGAGGTGGAGGGAGGGAAAGAAGGAGAGAGAATGGCGGGGGCGGATGAAGAGAGAAAGAGAAGGGGGAGAGTGAGGGAGGGGAAGAGGGGGGAGAGAGAGCCCGGAGAGGGTGAAAGAGGGGAAAGAGGGTGGGGTGAAAGAAGGGGGGGGGGGGAGAAGAGAATGAGGGGGGATGAAGAGGAGGTAGAGAGTGAAATAGACAGACATGAGATAAAGGAGAAAAAAGTCAACCCTGTGACTCATCTCTTCCCATTGACTGCAATGTATTGAGAAAACGTCAGCTACTGTGACATTTTACATTTAGGCAAAAACGTGCCAGGATAATATCATGTTGCTAGTACCCTAGTGTTCCTGATCAGCTTACATGACCAGGAACAATTCTGGCCCTAGTGTGAGCCTACTGTTCCTGTGAACAGTCCGTAGAGCCTGAACCTGAACCACTGGGTGCTGTCTTTCCCATTTACTTCACAGTGATTACTGTTTGGTGCTTTATCCCATAGTGACTGCTTCTCATTGAGTCTCTGGGTGGGTGTGATCAGCATGCGAATGCTGTAGTGTTGTAGACTACAGCGTTAGGCTGATAACTCAAAGAGAGCCCTTCAATAAGTAGGACACTGCTGTAAAGTGATGAGAAACCAAACCACTCTAGACATCTAGTGAAGATATTCTCAACGATGAACGAGAAAACCTCTTCTACCTCTTCTACCTCTCTCTCTCTCTCTCTCTCTCTCTCTCTCTCTCTCCCTACCTCTTTTCACCAATCCTTTCTTTAAAAGCACTGTCTCTTCTCTCTTTCCCTCTCCGTCTGTCCACTCAGGTTTCCTAAATGTTTTTTAACAGACACAAGTGCTTATTCTATGTGACAGCCTCAGAGTCTCTGTCGACTGCGTCTGACAAAAGACACTGCTGTTAGGAGCGGGAGTGTTGAACGCCACCCTAGTGCTGCCCCTTCCCACTGCAGGCTTCAATGTGAAGAGACGTCTCGTGGGAACACAGCGTGTAATGCCTTAGTATAGAACTATAAATATAGATACAGCCCCTAGACGACGCTTAGACTCTCTGCTGTATGCTGCTGCCAGCAGATAATGATTATTTCACAGTCCAGACCGATGCTTCAGTGCTGTCACGGGCCCACTTTGGCTACTTCCCTCTGTGTGTGTGTGTGTGTCTGTGTGTGTGTGTGTGTGTGAGAGAGAGAGAGAGAGAGATAAAGGGGGAGAGAAAAAGAGACAGCGAGAGGGAGAGTCTCTCTGAAATTCTCACTGAACTAAGTTGGACGGCAATGGAAATTGGTTAGTGTTTTTCTTAACTGCCCCAAGGGGATGTATGAAGTTAGTTATATACAGTAGTACTACACACTGAGTATACAAAACATTAAGGACAACTGCTATTTCCATGACATAGCCTGACCAAGTGAATCCAGGTGAAAGCTACTGTTTGGTGCTTAATTACGTCACTTGTTAAATCCACTTCAATCAGTGTAGATTAAGGGGAGGAGACAGGTTAAAGAAGGATTTTAAAGCCTTGAGACAATTGAGACATGGATTGTGTCTTTGAACGGGGTATGTTAGTAGGTGCCAGGAGCACCGGTTTGTGTCAAGAACTTCAACGTGGCTGGGTTGTTCCGTGTGTATCAAGAATGGTCCACCACCCAAAGGACATCCAGCCAACTTGACACAACTGTGGGAAGCATTGGAGTCAACATGGGCCTGGATCCTTGTGGAACGCTTTTGACATCTTACATTTTATTTGATTTATTAGGATCCCCATTAGCGACAGCTAGTCTTACTGGAGTCCGAAACATAACAAAAAGACATTACAGACAAAAGACTTTACAATTTACATACATTTAGTGCATCAATCAGTTTTTTTCATTTAATTAGGCAAGTCAGTTAAGAACAAATTCTTATTTACAATGACAGCCTACCTACAGGGTCAAATTAGAGTTTAGTGCCTTGCTCAAGGCCACATCAACAGTTTTTTCACCTTGTCAGCTCAGATATTCGAACCAGTGACCTTTCAGTTACTGGCCCAACGCTCTAACAGCTAGGCTACCATACATGTCAGTACATACACACAACAGTTACACATACGTGCCAGTACATACACACAACAGTTACACATACGTGCCAGTACATACACACAACAGTTACACATACGTGCCAGTACATACACACAACAGTTACACATACGTGTTAGTACATACACACAACAGTTACACATACGTGCCAGCAGGGTCCAGAATTAACTATTTGGCTTACCTGCCAAGGTGGCTGGTAGCGGAACATTTTTACCAGCCCAAAAAATACATTGCTTTTTACTATCACAATTTGCTATTAGTAGTATTTAGCATGTTATTTTGATCTCGTATTTGATTCTCAATCAATATTATAGTAGTGTGCGGTAATAATAGTAGTAACATTAACTGTATAAGGAAATATTAAACTGATTCAACACTAAGTGAAACACATTAGAATTTATAAATTCAGCTGCCTTTAAGTGCAAGAACAATATTTTTAAGGACTTACTATAAAATAATATATACATTTTTTTATTTTAGAGGAATGAACAATAAGTACAAATAAATAACAGTCGTCATTACTACTTCATAGTAATGTTTCCTCAGTCTTCTTCAGACAGTTCCCTCTCAAAGGGGTTTTCTTCCTTGTCTCCTGCCATGAAGTCTGGCCTTCTGCTGCGGATGGTGTCTGTGTGCCACAGGTCAATGGCAGTGGAAGGGTCGTACTTCTTAATCTTCTACACCATTTCTGCCTCCTTCACAGCACAATCAGTGGATCCATCAGACATAATTGAACACAATTTGGCATCCTCCAAATCTTCTTGGACCTTGCATCGTTCTGCCTGTGCAATGTACTTTATAAACTATCGACACTGCATGTCGTTTCTGTAGGTGTTCCCCACATCCACCCCTTTCTTCTCATCCAAACTGCAACAAAAATAGATGATCAATTAACTAAAAAGCATTAACAACACGACACAGTGGTCAACTAGCTAAAACAAATAAAATAAATAAACAATGTGGATAACGTGATCCTTGGTGTGTAGTGGGTAATATTTTAAACTATAAAACACAACGTGTTAAAAAAAAAATTACTCGCACATCCATTCAAAGTCCGAATAGGGTCTTCCTTTCTTGGCAATCGCGTGTGCGGTTCGGAAAAGGATGGTCATCTTCTTAGCAGTAGCGTCAGACAGTTTTGTGAGGGCCTTTACTGATGGGGTAGCCTGGAGGGGCAGAGACTGTGCCCTGGAGACTGAGGTGCAATCACGGTGACATTGTGAGCTCTCGTGAAATAATATATTTTCCAGTTTCATGACTGTAGTGCAAACAGAAGAAGGAATTGCCTCAGCGCTTTTCCTTTGCGTTGACACGACACACACTGCAAAACATAACCCCCTCCTTAAACTCCAGCCACGTTCTTGGAACACCTTTATTGTATCGCCATTTTTCACAGAAGTTCCTCGTTTTCGGTTGATGAGATGACGAAGCGCACGCATTAGCCATGTTAGAAGTGGTCTCCTCGGCCTGAACGGTTTGCTTTTTTTTGTTGGGTGCTCCACTCCCGCAATAAACCTCCACATGATGGCTGGGTTAGCTGAAACTGCCAGCAAGTAGGCCTAACTCAGGTTTTAGCTACTGTATCACAAAAAAATGCTGTTTGATGACTGACGCAATTAATGTTACATACTACGCACGAAACACGCAGCGCGGCAGATCCAGCAGATTAAAGTCTTAGGAAAATATTTTTAGAATTTATTTTTTCTTAACCGCCAGTGTGGTGGGTAGTCTACGTAAGTTACTCGCGAAAGACTAAATTTACCCACTTTTGGCGAGTGGCGAGTGCTAATTTTGGACCCTGCGTGCCAGCACATACACACAACAGTTACACATACGTGCCAGTACATAAACACAACAGTTACACATACCTGCCAGTACATACACACAAAAGTTACACATACACACAAAAACTCAATATTCGGAAGTAGTGTCCTTAATGTTTTGCACACTCAGTGTATAATGTGGTTATATGTGATTTGAGTTACGTTGTTGACAGGAAGTAAAGGGTCCTCATTCCCATCCCAGTATCTAATTATACTTGAGAAGAGAAAACAAGGAGAGAAAACACACACACACACACACACACACACACACACACACACACACACACACACACACACACACACACACACACACACACACACACACACACACACACACACACACACACACAAACACAGTGGATCAGTGAAACAGCCAGATCACTCAGTCCATCCAGTGTTTACCAACGGATTAGACGCTCCGTTTCCTAATTGAATTTTCCTGGGAACGCCACGGCTATTAAAGACAAAACAGACAGACGTGAACACACACACACACACACACACACACACACACACACACACACACACACACACACACACACACACACACACACACACACACACACACACACTATCCCCCTCCCCACACCAGTCTACCTACCTCATCTAGTTGGAAGCAGCAACATGGGGTTTAGATGGCTAAGTGTCCTTTTATTGGTGCTTGTAGACGCAAATTGATGGCTTGTTGGGTTGTTATGAGGTTGTAAGGAGAATCATGTTTGTGTGTGTGTGTCTGTGTCTGTGTGTCTGTGCGTGGATGGGGTCGGGGGTCAAGAGTGACATCCTCTTATGATGATTCTCTGTGCTCCCATAGGTCCTGAGGTAGAGATGAGCTATCGTGTCACAAGGTTGTACAGCAAACAGACCCTGTCATGTTTTAAAACCTGTTTATCCATCCATCCATCCATCCATCCATCCATCCATCCATCCATCCATCCATCCATCCATCCATCCATCCATCCATCCATCCATCCATCCATCCATCCATCCATCCATCCATCCATCCATCCATCCATCCATCCATCCATCCATCCATCCATTCATCCATTCATCCATCTCTCTTTCTCTCTCTCTGTTTCTCTCTCTCTATGTAGGGTGCGTGCGCACGTGTGTGTGTCACGGTTTGTAGTAATGGGACGGTAAATGGCGCGTTGGTGAAGTATCATCCTTGTTTATTAAAGGAGGTGTTATCACAAGGCATAACATAAACAGGAGAGTATAAACAAACAAAGTGACTTACTGTTCTGTGACGCAGTGTAGACAGGCACAAACAATG
This sequence comes from Thymallus thymallus, assembly GCA_023634145.1. Lineage (NCBI taxonomy): Eukaryota > Metazoa > Chordata > Actinopteri > Salmoniformes > Salmonidae > Thymallus > Thymallus thymallus. The sequence continues at coordinate 11,137,399 of CM042383.1, forward strand.
ATCCACACATAGGTGGATGTGTGGGGAGTGTAAAGGCTGCTCCCCTCCTGCCTCAGCGTTGCACGCCCGGTCCGGACCCCGGCGCGTTGATTCCCCCCTCAGTACTCCCGCGAAGCACCAAGTCCTGTCTGGACCCTGGTGTGGGAGCCCCCGACCCTGGAGAGGGGCTGATGTCTTTCCCCGGCTCGGACCCCGGTGGAGCGGACTGCTCCGGCATGGGGGCGGGGCGGATGACCGGACCCGGACTGGGCCGCGGTGGAGCGGACTGCTCTGGCACTGTAGTGAAGCAGACGACCGGCCCCGACTGGGCACTGGTGGAGCGGACTGCTCTAGCACTGGAGTGAAGCAGACGGCCGGCCCCGGACTGGACACCGGTGGAGCGGACTGCTCTGGGGGCTCCGGGCTACGGACCTTCGCTGTAGGCTCCGGGCTGCGGACCTTTGCTGGAGGCTCCGGGTTGCTGACCTTCGCTGGAGGTTCCGGGCTTCGGATCTTCGCTGGAGGTTCCGGGCTGCTGACCTTTGCTGGATGTTCCATGCTGCGGACCTTCGCTGGAGGCTCCGGGCTGCGGACCTTCGCTGGAGGTCGGGTGCGTGGAGCAAACACGGGCCTTACCGTGCTGTGGGAACTCTCCACTGGACAGATGCGTGGAGTAGGCACGGGCCGTACCGGGCTGGGGGAACGCACCTTTGGTTTGATGTGTTGAGCTGTGACCGACTCTCTGGACCGGCGCTGGAGGCACCGGACTGGGAACTGGCGCTGGAGTTCGACTGTTCCTGTCGTCCTCTCTCCACCGCCAATCCCCATTCTGTGAGGGTTCCTCCGGGAACCCCGACGAGTGAGGGAACAGCAGCACATGGTCGTCTTCCTCCGACTCCTCTCTGTACTCCTGCTCCCATGGCTGTAGGGGCTCCTCCTGGAAACCCCACGAGTGCAGTGGTTGGGGTTGTTTTCCATCGATCCCCGACCACCCCCATAGCCCCCCTCCCAAAAACAGTTTGGGGGTTCTTCTGGGCTCCAGGCTGGTCCTTCGCCTTTTTGGCCCGTCGACTTTTCCCTTTTCGGTGCCTCTGCTCCCGACACCAGCCCTCCTCCACGAACGATAATGGGAGTATTACCCCTCGGTGATCCTCCCCATACCGAGGAGGATATCTCCCAATGTTAATCCCTGTTGTGTCCCTGGGTGGTGGATCATTCTGTCACGGTTTGTAGTAATGGGACGGTAAATGGCACGTTGGTGAAGTGTCATCCTTGTTTATTAAATGAGGTGTTATCACAAGGCATAAAATAAACAGGAGAGGATAAACAAACAAAGTGACTTACTTGACTGTGACGTAGTCTAGACAGGCACAAACAATGATCCACACACAGGTGGATGTGTGGGGAGCCTAAATACAATCCCCAATCAGAGACAACCCTGTACAGCTGTCTCTGATTGAGGATCATTACTCCCCTAGTTAGGGTGTGAGGGCTTGATTGTGGTCCTTCCACTCCCCCTGGTGGGAGTCAGAGGCCTAACCACAATCAAACCCTCACAGTGTGTCTGTGTATGCATGCGTATCTGTGTGTGTATTGTGAGCACATACTGTGCTCTCCCTTCTTTGACTCTGCCTTCTCCTACTGAGTATGCATGTCTACTCTCTAATGAAATGTGTCCTTTCTGTAAAGAGACAGTCAGTGTTGCTGTAAAGGAACTGGGCGCCAAGACATACACTGGGGGCCAAAAGTTTGGAATATTACTCATTCAAGGGTTTTTCTTTCTTTGCACTATTTTTTACATTGTAGAATAATAGTGAAGACATCAAAACTATGACATAACACATATGGAATCAGGTAGTAACCAAAAAAGTGTTAAACAAGTCAAAATATATTTTATATTTGAGATTCTTCAAATAGCCACCCTTTGCCTTGATGACAGCTCTGCACACTCTTGGCATTGATAGAAAGTCTGGTTAGTTAGCAACAAAACATCAGTGAAGTCAGGGTTATGCAATCCAGTCTGGACATGTAGAGAGAGTCTGCAGTTTGAAAAGATTCTCATTACCGTAGACACATACTGTACTACAAAGAGAAACACAGACACACACAGACACACAGACACACACACACACACACATGCACATACACAGACAACCAGACACACAGACACACACATTCTTCCTTCTTGACTTTCGAATCACCATCCCGTCCCGCTCTCCCATAGACTCCCAAAGAGAAAATACCCCATAAAGATCAAATGTCGCATGACATGACATGCTCCTTCTGGCATGGCTCGGTTGCGTCTGACAGATTAGGAGTTAATTAAAAGTGTTATTTTGTCCATTCAGTGGCATTCACTGATCACAGGGAGTGACTGGTGAGCCACGGGGGGAGAGCTTGACACATAATGGAGGGCTTTGTGGCAGGCTGTGAGACAGATGAAAGGGTGCGATGATGTCAGAGGGACATTGGCTACTGTGCAGCTACACGCAACGACTCTCACGCCCACTCACACACACTCAGACACACACACCCAGACACACACACTCTGCCTCTCAGGGTGAGTGGGATGATGATGATGATGATGATGGGGAATGATGGTGCTGGTGCTATCACTTTGCCAAGGATTAAGAAGAGTAGATTGACGATGGTATGGATGATGATGATGATGATGACCAGGAAAAGATTAATGACCATGCTTACCATAATAGTAAGCTTACAGTAGTGATGCAAATGATTTTGATGATGAAGATACCATAGTCTACCACTTCTACTGTTTCCTCTACTATTTCTCCTGATGTCACTGACCACTCTAGTCCTCTCCTGTCCTCTGTGGTCTGACCCTGACTGGCGTCAGGTCTGGAGATAAGACCCTGAGTCACAGACAAGAGAAGAAGAGAGATAACATCACAGAGCTTACAGTCATTCTCCCTCTCTCTCTCTCTCTCTCTCTCTCTCTCTCTCTCTCTCTCTCCTCTCTCTCTCTCTCTCTCTCTCTCGCTCTCTCTCTCTCTCTCTCTCTTCTCTCCCTCTCTCTCTCTCTCTCTCTCTCTCGCTCTCTAGGAAGGGATTACATCTACCCTTTCAACAGAGGCCAGCTCTCACACTTCCTTACTTTCTCTCTTTCTCCTTTATCCCCTTGCTGCTGTGATGGCACACTGTGGTATTTTACCCAGTAGATATGGGAGGGTTTGTTTTCGAATTCTTTATCTGTGTAATCTGAGGGAAATATATGTCTCAAATATGGTCATGCATTTGGCAGGTTAGGAAGTGCAGCTCAGTTTCCACCTCTCTCTCTCTCTCTCTCTCTCTCTCTCTCTCTCTCTCTCTCTCTCTCTAGGAAGATAGATGGATAACCATCTATATATAGGCAACATCACCTTTGTCCCTTTACAGTGGTGCACATATCAGGAAAGGGGAGGTCCTTTTATGATTAGTATTTGGACTGCAGTCTAATTTTAATGTGTTGGGTGGATGAGAGGGTGTGCTGTATTAACACGGCTGATTGGTCTATAGATGAGCGTTTCATGTAATAATTGTACAGGCCATATAGCTAATCATTGACAGGCTAGCATTGTTAGCATGACTAGCAGGGTTTTGCAGCAAATATAGGCAAGCTTATGTAGCTAATGGCTAATGCACCAGATTTGACAATTGGGATGTTATTTAGTCCATATCCATTTAGGGCTGGTTCAAATCCAGACTGTTTCACAACCGGCCGTGATTGGGAGTCCCATAGGGCAGCGCACAATTGGCCCAGTGTCGTTTGGCCGGTGTAGGCCATCATTGTAAGTATGAATTTGTTCTTAACTGTCTTGCCTAGTTAAATATGTATGATAATCTGCCATTGATATCAGGTCGTTGAAGTAAATAGTCATATTTTTCATGAGTCTTACAGGGCCAGGACTTCTCCCTGGTCAGGCCAAATGTCAGGAAAAACTCCTGGCCATAGTCATGTGAAACAAACATAACAGTGGCACATAGATGCCTCTGTTAGCTAGCTAGCTTGTGTACCACAGTTTTCAACAGGGAGCTATTTTCATATGTAGTTCTGTTGGGATCAGGATCTGAGTAAGAAAGAAAACCAGACACTTCGATACTGCAGGCGCGTCCTGTGCTTCTGTCTGAACTAGCATCTACTCTGCAGGGGAAGGCAGCCACCTGGCTGTCAAAGTGCTAGATCAGACAGCTTGACAAGTACAATGAGGAAGGGGGAGGGAGGGAACGAGGGGGTTAGAGAATGCAAAGCCAAAGAAACCCACAACAAAGGCACAGACATAGAGAATTCTATGTTTGGGAAAGATTGACATGAAACAAGCTGGAATAAAGGGATATAAAGGGATACAGAAAGAGAAAAAAGTGAAAGAGAGGAAGGTTTGGAGACAAACACACAACATGACTAAAAGAGAACTAGAAAGAGAGAAAGAGAGAGAACTAGAAAGAAAGAAAGAAAGAAAGAAAGAAAGAGAGAGAACTAGAAAGAGAGAGAACTAGAAAGAGAGAAAGAGAAAGAACTAGAAAGAGAGAGAACTAGAAAGAGAAAGAACTAGAAAGAGAAAGAACTAGAAAGAGAGAAAGAGAGAGAACTAGAAAGAGAGAGAACTAGAAAGAGAGAAAGAGAAAGAACTAGAAAGAGAGAGAACTAGAAAGAGAAAGAACTAGAAAGAGAGAAAGAGAAAGAACTAGAAAGAGAAAGAACTAGAAAGAGAAAGAACTAGAAAGAGAGAAAGGGAAAGAACTAGAAAGAGAAAGAACTAGAAAGAGAGTGAACTAGAAAGAGAGAAATAGAAAGAACTAGAAAGAGAGAGAACTAGAAAGAGAGAAAGTGAGAGAACTAGAAAGAGAGAAAGTGAGAGAACTAGAAAGAGAGTGAAGAAGGAGTGTCAAAAGGGAATTAAAGGAATTGTGAACAAGGGAGAAAGAGGGAGAGGAACGAGACAGCGAGGGAGAGAGGGAAGAAAGAGAGAGGGAAAGAGCTGTGTTGAGTTCCAGGTTCAGAACGAGAGCTGATTTGACAGCAGTCTTTTTTTCACCTTTTCCCAAAGAGAGCTCTATGAAAAGCTTCCTTTCAGAACGGGGCTGAAAAGGCGTATTAGCAAGAGACCTGGCCAAAGAAAGAGACAAACATTCTTCTGCACACAATGTGCTTTTACCTGTCAGGTCGTCTCAGTAAAGTAGGATACGCGTGGGCAGAGAATCCAACTCCACAGACTTTTTCAGAGTCTGTTTTTCTATGGTTTGTTTTGAACACGTCTTTCTTTCTGAGACCTCAGTCTGCTTCTCTCTGTCTCAAGTTGATGCAGAGGTGTTTTGGACCATGACCCTTGTGAATGTGTGTGTGCATGTGTGTGTGTATGTATGTGTGCATGTGTTTGTGTGTGTTTGTGTGTGCATGTGTGTGTGTGTGTGTGTGTGTGTGTGTGTGTATGTATGTGTGCGTGTGTTTGTGTGTGTGTTTGTGTGTGCATGTGTTTGTGTGTGTTTGTGTGTGTGTGTGTTCTCCTGAATATAAACTTAATGTGTCTCTAGGAGGTTTGGCCCTTTGGCCCTGTGGTTCTCTGGATGATGTGGCCCCTGTGGACATCATGCAGAATGATTAGTTGCGGTTACAGCTGATAAACTGTGTGGGAATGTTAAGATTGCACTGTGCAGGACATAAATTGTCAAACCATACATACATTGCAACTGTCTCTGCCAGCGGGAGGGTAACTAATTGCCATTCCAGTGTGTGTGTGTGTATGTGTGTGTGTTTGTGTGTGTATATAATTGCGTAGGTGTGTGTGTGTATTTGTTTGCTGTGGAGTTATTTTGTTTTCTTTCCAGAACTGTATTCTGGTGCATTGAGGGATCAGGCCTTGACAAATGGTTGAGTGGTCAGGTCTCAGGGGGATTTCCCCTATGGAAGTCTTTTCTTCCAGGCAGGGCACACTGGTCTGGCTCTGACAGGTCAAAAGAAAGATTAACCACCCCAATTTGACCTGGTGCTGCTGGGCTGGCCTGTAACACCAGGTGAAAACTATGATCCCTTATTGACATCACTTAAATCCACTTCAATCAGTGTAGATGAAGGGGAGGAGACAGGTTAAAGAAGAATTTTTAAGCCTTGAGACAATTGAGACATGGATTGTGTATGTGTACCATTCAGTGGGTGAATGAGAAAGACAAAAGATTTAAATTCATTTTAACAGGGTATGGTATTAGGTGCCAGGCGCACCCGTTTTTGTCAAGAACTGCAACACTGTTTTTCACTCTCAATATTTTCCTGCGTGTATCAAGAATGGTCCACCACCCAAAGGACATCAATTGAACTTGACACAACTGTGGGAAGCATTGGAGTCAACATGGGCCAGTCCCTCTTTGCCATGAAAATGACCTTAATCCCCCAAAAACATTTCCACTGCATTTCAGCCCTGCCACAAAAGAACCAGCTACCATCATGCCAGTGATTGTCTCGTTAACACAGGTGAGAGTGTTGACAAGGACAAGGCTGGAGATCACTCTGTCATGCTGATTGAGTCAGAATAACAAACTGGAAGCTTTAAAAGGAGGGTGGTGCTTGAAATCATTGTTCTTCCTCTGTCAACCATGGTTATCTGCAAGGAAACACGTGCCGTCATCATTGCTTTGCACAAAAAGGGCTTCACAGGCAAGGATATTGCTGCTAGTAAGATTGCACCTAAATCAACCATTTATCAGATCATCAAGAACTTCAATGAGAGAGGTTCAATTGTTGTCTCCTAAAGTTGATTCAGCTGCGGGATCGGGGCACCACCAGTGCAGAGCTTGCTCAGGAATGGCAGCAGGCAGGTGTGAGTGCATCTGCATGCACAGTGAGGTGAAGACTTTTGGAGGATGGCCTGGTGTCAAGAAGAGCAGCAAAGAAGACACTTCTCTCCAGGAAAAACATCAGGGACAGACTGATATTCTGCAAAAGGTACAGGGATTGGACTGCCGAGGACTGGGGTAGAGTGTTTAGGCCATCCGGAAAACACCTTGTCCGGAGAAGACAAGATGAGCGCTACCATCAGTCCTGTGTCATGCCAACAGTAAAGCATCCTGAGACCATTCATGTGTGGGGTTGCTTCTCAGCCAAGAGAGTGGGCTCACTCACAATTTTGCCTAAGAACACAGGCATGAATAAAGAATGGTACCAACACATCCTGAGAGCAACTTCTCCCAACCATCCAAGAACAGTTTGGTGACGACCAGTGCCTTTTCCAGCATGATGGAGCACCTTGCCATAAGGCAAAAGTGATAACTAAGTGGCTTGGGGAACAAAACATTGACATTTTGGGTCCATGGCCAGGAAACTCCCCAGACCTTAATCCCATTGAGAACTTGTGGTCGATCCTAAATAGGCGGGTGGACAAACAAAAACCCACAACTTCTGACAAACTCCAAGCATTGATTATGCAAGAATGGCCTGCCATCAGTCAGGATGTGGCCCAGAAATTAATTGACAGCATGCCAGGGCGGATTGCAGAGGTCTTGAAAAAGAAGGGTCAACACTGCAAATATTCACTCTTTGCATAAACTGAATGTCATTGTCAATGAAAGCCTTTGACACTTATGGAATACATGTAATTATACTTCAGTGTACCGTAGTAACTACTGACATAAAGATTTAAGAACACTGAAGCAGCAAACTTTGTGGAGACCAATACTTGTGCCATTCTCAAAACTTTTGACCACGACTGTATATGTTGAAGAGGGTGGGGCTCAAGTTGCATCCCTGTCTCAACCCATGGCCCTCAGGAAAGAAATCTGTGTGTTTATTTTCCAAATTTAACAACACACTTGGGGTCAAATTTGTCCCCACTTTTGTGGATTGGGTTGATAAGTCCTTGGTTCCAAATATTTGCGGAGATGCTAGAGCTGAGTTAAAGAGGTTAGGTATAGACTATTGGAATTTGTGATCTGTATGTTTTCTAATTTAATTTAGGATACCATCAACACCACAGGCCTTTGTGGGTTGGAGGGTTTCTATTTTGTCCTGTAGCTCATTCAATGGAATTGGAGAATCCAGTGGGCAGTGGTGGAAAAAGTACTTGTTTGTAATTGTCATACTTGAGTAAAAGTAAAGATAACTTAACAAAAACCGAGTAAAAGTCCCCCAGTAAAATACTACTTGAGTAAAAGTCTAAAAGTATTTGGTTTTAAATATACTTAAGCATCAAAAGTAAATGTAATTGGTAAAATGTACTTAAGTATCAAAAGTAAAAGTATATATAATCAATAGTTCAAATTCGTTATGTTAAAAGACCAAAATGTATTCTTTTTTTTTATTTTTATTACTTGTAGCCAGGGGCACACTCCAACACTCAGACCTAATTTACAATCTAAGCATGTGTGTTTAGTGAGTTCACCAGATCAAAGGCAGTAGGGATGACCAGCAATGTTATCTGTGCGTGAATTGGACCATTTCCTGTCCTGCTACGCATTCAAAATGTAACAAGTACTTTTGGGTGTCAGGAAAAGTGTATGGAGTAAAAAGCACATCATTTTCATTAGGAAAGAAAAAGTAAAAGTAAAAGTTGTCAAAAATATAAATAGTACTCCCAAAAATGACATTAGTAGTACTTACAACACTGCCAGTGGATTCTAGTAATATTTAATAGCTGATTCTAAGATTTCTACTTGATCATGTATATGTTTTTGCCGTTTGTTCTTTGTTGTAGAGCCGAAAAGATTTGAGAAGTTGTTTATCCATTCTTCTCCATTTTGGATAGGTAGCTCTTCATGTTGTTGTTGATTTAGTGTGTTCCAATTTTCCAAGAAGTGGTTAGATTCTATGGATTCCTCAATTACATTGAGCTGATTTCTGACATGCTGTTTTTTATCTGTTTTTTCTTTGTGTATTTCTGTATTGTTTTAGTGTTTCACAATATTGAAGGCGTTTTCTGGGTCTGTGTTTTTTGTTGAATTTTTCTCAATTTCTTTCTTAGGATTTTGGATTCTTCATCAAACCATTTGTCATTGTTGTTCATTTTCTTAGGTTTCTGCTTGACATTTCTAGATTTGATAGGGAAGTTGAAAGGTCAAATATACAGTTTAGGCTTTCTATGGGGGCATATTTGGGATCTTCATAAAAATATGGGGATGCTAGTGGGGGGGTATAGGTAGCACATAGGAGACCTTTTGTCTCTGTTGATATCATTTCCTTTTGGATTTCTAGCCAATATGTTCCTGTTTTAATTAATGTAATGGAGTGGGTTAAGTCTGATCTAGACCAAATTAGCATACCCCCTGAGTCTCTTCCCTGTTTAACACCTGGTAGTTTGGCGGTTGAGGTTGCTCGCTCTCTCTCTCTCTCTCTCTCTCTCTCTCTCTCTCTCTCTCTCTCTCTCTCTCTCTCTCTCTTTTTCCCTTCCTCCCTCTTCCTGTCACCCCCTCTCTCTAACTACCCTTATCTCTCTCCTTTCCCTCTCACCCCTGCCCTGGGTGAAGTTATAACTCCAGGCCCAGGCCTGTTAGCTTTGACGGGCCCTGACAGCAGCCGCAACAGCAACCTCTGGTTCTCCCTCTGGTCTGTCAGCCTGTGGTGTATCTGCCCTACAGCTCACCTCGCAGAGCAGAGCAGAGCTGGGCTGGGTGTTCTCTCTACTCAGCCAGACAGGTCTTTCTGAGCATGATCGGGCTCAAGGAACCCGCACGCACGCACGCACGTATTCACACACTGAGATGCATACGCACACACACATGCATTTATTTCATTTGATTTATTTGAACTTTTAATTAGACGGGGGTCTAATTATTCCCGGACCTCCAGAACCAGCCAGTCCAGAGAGCGGGTCTGAAAATGTCTGCATCTCCAATTAATACGTGAGCCGAGGTAGTGGTGGAGTCTCTGAAAACCCGCGTTATATACAAAAAAAAAGTAGCCAATGAACTATTCAAAATTGTAATGAGGTGTATGAAAATTGTCCCCAGTGATAAAACACAGTGCTGAGTGAGTCTAAAGGTTGTAAAGCAGAGGCTGCTGCATGCATGTAGATTACATCACCATAGTCAAGCATGTAGATTACATCACCATAGTCAAGCATGTAGATTACATCACCATAGTCAAGCATGTAGATTACATCACCATACTCAAGCATGTAGATTACATCAACATAGTCAAGTATGTAGACTACATCACCATAGTCAAGTATGTAGACTACATCACCATAGTCAAGCATGTAGATTACATCAACATAGTCAAGTATGTAGACTACATCACCATAGTCAAGCATGTAGACTACATCACCATAGTCAAGCATGTAGACTACATCACCATAGTCAAGCATGTAGACTACATCACCATAGTCAAGCATGTAGACTACATCACCATAGTCAAGCATGTAGATTACATCACCATAGTCAAGCATGTAGACTACATCACCATAGTCAAGCATGTAGATTACATCACCATACTCAAGCATGTAGACTACATCACCATAGTTAAGCATGTAGACTGGGGCTGCTTGATGGTGATGTTCACGGCCCCACCTAGTACACTAATTGGTTATTCATTGAGTGACATTGCCACTGAGTCGTGTGTGTGTGTTTGTCACTTGCCTGTCATGGAAGGCAGCCATGCATGTTTCTGAAGGCTACAGCAACATACTTACAAAACCTGTTGTAATCCCTCATGTTCCTGATCCTTCTTCCTCATGTTCCTGATCCTTCTTCCTCATGTTCCTGATCCTTCTTCCTCATGTTCCTGATCCTTCTTCCTCAGGTTCCTGATCCTTCTTCCTCATGTTCCTGATCATTCTTCCTCATGTTCCTGATCCTTCTTCCTCATGTTCCTGATCATCTAGCACAGCCTCTTGCTTTTGAGGATCCTGTTGAAGTCTCAGCCCCTCAAATAGGCTGGTACCCAGTGGCAGGACTCAGGGCTGTGTGTGTCTGTTCCAGAAAGTGGTGTGTGTGTGTGTCTGTGTTCCAATAAGTGGTGTGTGTGTGTCTGTGTGTGTGTGTCTGTGTGTGTGTTCCAGTAAGTGGTGTGTGTGTGTGCCCTGTGAGGAGGTAGATGGTTTTAGGAAGCGTAGCCCAGAGGCCAGCCAACCAGCCAGCAGTAGTAATGTGTTATGCTGCTCTAGCTGCTGGAGAGAGGAAGCTATTTATGTTGTCAGCCTCTAGATCCCATTTCATGACCAACCTGATGATCAGACCACGCACCAAGGGGATATTATTACGGCATGGGTGGAGAGAGAGAGAGAGAGAGAGAGAGAGAGAGAGAGAGAGAGAGAGAAATAAAGAAATAAAGAAAGAGAAAGTCCCCTAACCTCTACTGTATCCTGGTGATATTTCTAAATGATAGCTCTGAGTGACAGCCAGTCTATCTTGAGCCACGGCTAAAGCCTAAGGACTGGGTTGTGGTTAGTATTTCTATTCACTGGGTCACCACCACAGGATTATTGGACAGTCTTTAGGTAGGTCACAGGATTATTGGACAGTCTTTAGGTAGGCCACAGGATTATTGGATTTTCTTTAGGTAGGTCACATTATTATTGAAGATAATAAAGGCAAAAAGTTTAGTAAACTCCTGGTTTGGTTTCTAATCCTCAGTAGGACAATAGTGACGTTGTCATCATCTCATCCCTGGTGATTTGGGTAGTTCCCTTAACGCTGACGTCAATCTGTCCAGCTGTGGAATATACACACTCTGGCACTACTCCCTGGATTAGGATTATAATCCATGAGGGCATCAGAGCCCCCAAACACACACCACTGTAATCTGAAAGTTAATGATGCAATAGCAATCAGAGATTACCAGAGACAATCAGACCACTGTATCAGCACATCAGTGTTACTTGTTAGAGATGAGGAAATATATGATCATAATGTTGACAGTTGTGTCCATACACTTCTGTAGTATACTTTTTAGTAGTATAAACCTCGTTGACATGGACTACTTGACCCTGTTATAATGCCCTATTATGTCTTCTTAACCATATACTAAACCTGTACAAACACATCATAGAACCATTATGTCAGTGACTCAGTTTATGAACAATGATTTATCACAATGAGTCTGTTTTGAGTCTTCGTCATGCCGGATCAACTAAGATTATATTCAGGTGAATTTGTGAGCAGTTTGTTCCCATGGTGTTATTTGTACCCTGTATTGCATTTGTGATCTTTATAGTTGTGGGTATGGTGGCAAAACTCTGGAAACTTTCCAAAAATTCCCAGGTTTTCCAGAAATCCTGTTTGGAGGATTCATGAATGTCCTGCTTTTTTCCTTACAATTCCAGAAATCTTTCAAACAATCTTCCAAACAATATTCCAATCTTCCATTTCTGGAAAACCAGGGAATTTTTGGGAATGTTACTGGAATTTTGCTATTGTTGGTACAGTTCAGAGAACTGATTCAGCTGTCCTTCAATGAGGCCAAAGCTTTTCTCCGGTAATCAGCATCTGTGACAGCCCGTTTCTATGGCAACAGGTTGTTCTTTTGTAATTCTCTGAGTAATTTGTCATGATGGGGCATCAGAGATATGACACACTGAAGGACAAATCTGACAGATTGCTTTTCCTGTTATTTATAGATTCTTGTATGTTTGTCGAGAAGAGACACATCCATTTTCAAATGTATGGGCACTATCACTCCTTCAGCTATAAAGTTTCTGGAGGTTACAATGATATAGGCAATTTACATAATTGGTTCAATATTGTAGCGATAAATTTACAATTACTGTTCAAATACTTTTTAGACAACCTACTTGACTGGCCGTCTTAGGTGGTCCTTTTAAATATCAACAGGTCATTACTTCATTGTGCAGTTGTCTTAGGCACTGCCCCCTCTCTTTTCTCTCCATCCCTTTCCCTTCCGTCTCTCCCTCCCTCTCTTTTCCCCCTGACTCTTGTGTTAACCTCTGTCACAACGGCCCAGACCGATAATCGAACCCCTTTGAGTCTCTCTTTTTTTTCTCTAATTTATTTCTCCCCACATCCTCCCGTTCTTTAAAAGCCCTGTCTGTCTGTTTCTGGACAGGGTGTATCTGAGTGTGTGCGACATTATTTAGCTTCCCCATATTGGCTTTTAATAGGAGTCTTCCTCCTGGTGGCCTGTGATAAATTGATGGCCTGAGAATTGCTCCCTGTTGAGAGGCTCTGTCAGTGTATGTATGTGTTGAAGGAGGAAGTGACTAGAGGGAACACAGGAAAATCACGTCCTCTCTCAGGGGGCTAAGGGAGGAGGTCAGAGATCTGGCATTGTGGTGCCAGGACAACAAACTCTCCCTCAACGTGATCAATACAAAGGAGATGATTGTGGACTACAGGAAAAGGAGGACCAAGCACGCCCCCATTCTCATCGACTGGGATGTAGTGGAGCAGGTTGAGAGCTTCAAGTTCCTTGGTGTTGTGAAGAGTGCACGACAAAGCCTATTCCCCCTCAGGAGACTGAAAAGATTTGGCATGGGTCCTCAGATCCTCAAAAGGTTCTACAGCTGCACCATCGAGAGCATCCTGACTGGTTGCATCACTGCCTGGTATGGCAACTGCTCGGCCTCCGACCGCAAGGCACTACAGAGGGTAATGCGTACGGCCCAGTACATCACTGGGTCCAAGCTTCCTGCCATCCAGGACCTCTATACCAGGCAGTGTCAGAGGAAGGCCCCAGAAATTGTCAAAGACTCCAGTCACCCTAGTCATAGCAAGCGGGACCTGAGCGCCAAAAATGCTTCTTAACAGCTTCTACCCCCAAACCATCAGACTCCTGAACAGCTAATCAAAGGGCCACCAGACCCTTTTTTTTTCTATGCATAGTCACTTTAACTCTACCTACATGTGCATATTACCTCAATTACCTCGACTAACCGGTGACCCCGCACATTGACTCTGTACCGGTACACCTGTATATAGCCTCGCTATTGTTGTTTTACTGCTGCTGTTTAATTATTTGTTACTTTTATTTTAAAAATAATTAAAGCATTGTTGGTTATGGGCTTGTAGGTAAGCATTTCACTGTAAGGTCTGATTTGATTTGATTTGACATACCGTAAGGACATGGTAGACTGCTCTGCTGGGGTATGAATTGGGCTGTGGCTGGTTAGGGTGTGTAAGTTATGTTAAACTTAGGTAGACTTGGTGAGCTGCAGCATTTTCGAAGTGTTTAGGCATTAACTCAGACTTTTTAAGGTTAGGGTTAAGGTTAGGCATTAACTCTGAATGGTTAAGGTAAAGGTTAAGGTTTGAAATAGGCTTAATAAAGAAAAAACTAAAACAACCTTTGGATTCAGAGGTATACACCTATGCACCATCCCTGTACACAACACCCTAATAATACCAATACGTATTTGAAGGTACGAAGGTAACAGCGCTCGCTGTTGCCCCTGGTGGCTGGTTTTCACGTCATCTCCTGACGTACTCAGAAATAGATGGACGTGGAATATTGATTTGTTTAACGTGTGACCTGGCTGGAGCTGCGGTGTGTGGTTTGTGTTGTTGATGTTACTCAAAACATCAATAATGTACACAGCTGGCACAACATCTTTGTGATTATTCTTCTAAACCTTTAAATATTTAAGAAGAGAAGTCAGTCCTTTATAGAGTCATACCATACCATCCTCCTTTTCCCTGTGCTTTCTGAAAGAGTAATACCGCAGCCTCCAAAATAATATGACCTACCCACTAACAGAGAACTCTACGAATACCTCCAACTCTCAATATAATAATGTCCATAGGATAATATTATAAGAGAATAGACTATCGATACCTCTCAATACCATCTGAAAGGATTATACTAGAGTAATATATGTGTTCTTCAGTTAGAAGACTCTTGTGATTGCCACAGTGTTCTCTGTGAAGGAAATGGAGTGTGAGTGATGACTGGCGAGGAGGGGACAGAGAGTACCGCTAAGGAACGCTGCTTCCTCGATCTGCTCTATCGTCTGATTGAAAGTGATTTGGCTGGCTCACACACACACGCACAGGCACGTACAAATAACACACACACACACACACACACTCACGGACCCATAGACATAGGTTGATGCAGTGCACACACAGACACAAATGTACAAACACCCAGAAACATACACATTGATTAATGGCAGGCCACATTTAAATGAGTGCAAAATGCTTGGCTTTAACTGTTTTTATTTTTTATTTTACCTTTGTTTAACTAGACAAGTCAGTAAAGAACAAATTCTTATTTACAATGACAGCCTACCTACAGGGTCAGCCCCTGGAGCAAATTAGGGTTAAGTGCCTTGCTCAAGGACACATCAACAGGTTTTTCACTTTGTCAGCTCAGGTATTCAAACCAGCGACCTTTCGGTTACTGGCCCAACATTCTAATCGCTTGGCTACCTGCCACCCCCAGTTAAGGTCCTGCACAGCAGATCAATATCTTTGATCAGTAAAACGTTTGGGCTATTATTCCCCTCTCTGACACATACACCCTTCTGAAGACATCATATTCACTGTGTAACGTTGTGTACTAGACTATTATTGATCAGTGTGCAGACAGTTGTTACGTAATCAACAAGCAGTCTCTACTTCTCAGACCCAGAGTGTGTGTGTGTGTGCCTACTCACTTAGCTCAGATGTCCTTTAGACAGCAGACAGCAGGCACACTGAGCTGGTAGAGATGGTTGGCCCAGGCAGGTATTTAGAAAGACTGTCCCAGAGGCTGACAGATTGCAGCCTACCAAGCACACCCAAACACTTACAACCACCCACAGACACACACACACACACAAAACCCCACCACCACCACACACACAACCCTCCCTTCACACACTCATGCGTCAGAGAGATGAGTGCATGAGTGTGTTGTGGTCTTGATGTAATTGCGGCGACATGGTAAGATGAGGGCTGCTCAATGTCACTGTACCGTCCACATTGACCTGTTCTCCTCTCCTTCAAATGGAAAGTCTTGGCTAGTAGACACACTGACATAGGACTGATGAGTCACTTCAGCACCATTTATATATACACACACACACACACACACACACTCAGAGATATTCAATGACATATACTGTACTTGCCAACACTTTCGCTCACATAGACACACAAGCCATACTCACACACCCACACCCACACTAACACTCACGGACCCACACACATAGATCGATGCAGTGAACACCACACACAGACACAAATGCACAAACACCCAGAAACACACATATTGATTAATGGCAGGCTACAGTTAAATGAAGGCAAAATGCGTGGCTTTTACCGTTTAGGTCCTGCACAGCAGATCAATATCTTTAATCAGTAAAACTGTTGGGCTATTATTCTCCTCCATATTCCCCTCTGTGGATAAACATAGACACACACACCCTTCTGAAGACACACCATGTACATTCTAAATGGACACCACATCATATTCACTGTGCAACATTGTGTATCATTGATCAGTGTGCAGACAGTTGTTACGCAATCGACAAGCTGTCTTTGCCCCAGTCCCAGAGCAGTACAATCATAGCACTGTCACAGTGTGTGTGTGTGTGTGTGTGTGTGTGTGTGTGTGTGTGTGTGTGTGTGTGCCTGAGTGTGTGTGTGCCTGAGTTCTGAGTTCTAGAACATTCCTTTCTGAAATTGAATAAGATGTCCAGTCATTTAAGAGTTGGTCAGTCCGGGCATCCCGAGTGGAGCAGCGGTCTAAGGCATTGCATTGCAGGCGTGGACCCGGGTTCATATCCTGGGCTGTGCCACAACCAGCCGTGGTCGGGAGTCCCATAGGAAGGTGCACGATTGTCTGGGTTAGGGAAGGGTTTGGCCAGTGGGGCTTTACTTGGCTCATCACACTCTAGTGACACCTTGTGGCGGGCCAGGTGCCTGCGGGCTGACCCCAGATACCAGTTGAACAGTGATTCCTCCGACACATTGGTGTGGCTGGCTTCCGGGTTAAGCTGGCGGGTGTTAAGGAGCGTGGTTAGGTGGGTCATGTTTCAGAGGATGCATGATTTTGCCTCTCCCGAGCCCGTTGGGGAGTTGCAGCGATGAGCCAAGATCGAAAATTGGGGAGAAAAAGAGGGTAAAATATAGTCATACCTATCTCTCCTCTAGAGAGAGCAGCAATTTGATCTGAATACAAATTATTTTCTATGTTAGTTACAGCCCACGCTCTCCATCTTACCTCGGCAGGGATAGAGCAGCCATTGAAGTGTGTGTGTACGAGAGAGAGAGAGAGAGAGAGAGAGAGAGAGAGAGAGAGAGAGAGAGAGAGAGAGAGAGAGAGAGAGAGAGAGAGAGAGAGAGAGAGAGAGAGAGAGAGAGAGATATTGTGTGTGTGTCAGAGGCTTAATACTGCCTAATAAAAAGGGGGAATGTAATTAAACAGTGAAAGGACGTTGGCATGCTAGTGTGTGTGGGTAGAACTGAAGATGTTCGGAATGTGATAAAGAATCTATTTAGTTGAATCGTTCAAATGTTGTGTGAATGTTTGCAGGGTTATTGCCTAATGCCAAATAGCAACAAGGTCTATAATACATAATCTACGTCATAACTAGTTCTGGTAAAGAACAATGCATTCATTTCAAGGCTATAGTGAAGGTTTTTCCTGACAGTACACCACAGTTTACATGAGTTCCTGAACCTATCCCATCCATCCACGTCTGTGGGAGTCATCATTAAAGTTGCATGTGGCTGATTTCCCGCATCTCGCTCTGATGCTTCCTAAGATGTAGCCTTACCTCACCTCCTCTCTACTCACTGTACTGTACTCACTGTACTGCACATACAGGCCCAGTATCCACACAGCGTAGGAGTGCTGATCTATGATCTGTTTTACTTTTAAGATCATAATTAATAATATCATATGGACAGATCCTAGATCAGCACTCCTATACTGAGACGTTTTGTGGGTACGGGCCCTGATCTTGATATACTGTATCGTCTTCATGCTTCATTGTTTAGGGCTCGTCAATAGTGTATGTACATTATCTCAGTGTTGTACATTATCTCAGTGTAACTCACTGTCCCTTCAATATATATATATATATATACACTCAGCAAAAAAATTAACATCACTTTTTCAGGACCCTGTCTTTCAAAGATAATTTGTAAAAATCCAAATAACTTCACAGATCTTCATTGTAAAGGGGTTAAACCCTGTTTCCCATGCTTGTTCAATGAACCATAAACAATTAATGAACATGCACATCTGGAACGGTCATTAAGACACTAACAGCTTACAGACGGTAGGCAATTAAGGTCACAGTTATGAAAACTTAGGACACTAAAGAGGCCTTTCTACTGACTCTGAATGGCAAATCTGGTGCAGTCCATGAGAAGGAAATGCACTGCTGTACTTAATGCAGCTGGTGGCCACACCAGATACTGACTGTTACTTTTGATTTTGACACATTATTCAATTTCTGTTAGTCACATGTCTGTGGAACTTGTTCAGTTTATGTCTCAGTTTTTGAATCTTATGTTCATACAAATATTTATACATGTTAAGTTTGCTGAAAAACAAACCTTTATTTAACTAGGCACGTCAGTTAAGAACAAATTCTTATTTGATTCCTATAATAATAAGGCTCTGACAGACAGACATTCTGGGTTAGGGTGGACAGATTGAACCATTGAAATAGAATGTGGTTCTGAGGTTTGAACTTTGAAATACAGAGACAAATAAATGCTGTACCTTTGTTCGGCCGCATTGATGTAATATATACAAGATGGAAAAAAGATGGCAACATTCTGTATTTCCGTAGATACTGTATAACGGAAATGTTTTGTGTTGATCCGTGGACTGTGTCAGATAGTATCAGTGACACTGACAAGACAAAGCAACTAAAAAGTGTGGCCAAACCTTACCTGTCAAAACTGTGATGCTAAGTAACCTACTACAACATTTTAACTGACTCTCTCTCTCTCTCCCTCCTCTAGGCGAGCACCTGAGAATCTGTCCCCAAGGCTACACGTGTTGCACCAGTGTCATGGAGGACAGCCTATCCAATCTGAGTCGCACAGAGATGGAGGACCTGATCAGAGATGCTGGACGAGCACTGCAAGCCTCCCTCAACGGACAGTACAAGGTCTTCGACGGTGAGTGGGGGATTGAGGAAGGGAGGGAGGAGGGATGGATGGAGGGGGAAGGAAGAGAGGGGAGACAGAGAGGGAGAGATGGAAGGCCTGGTCATAGAGGCTGGATGAGCCCTGCAAGCCTCCTTCAATGGACATTACAAGGCCTTTGATGGTGAGTACTGTAGGACAGAGGGGCGAATGGAGGAAGGACAGGCAGGCAGGGAGACAGAGGGAGGGAGAGAGACAGATGGATGGACAAGTCAAATATCCCTCATTACAAGGCCTTTGACACTGAGTAGGAGAGAGGGAGAGAGGGAGAGAGGGAGGGAGGGAGGGAGGGAGGGAGGGACAGACAGAGATCGAGAGGAAGAGGAAACCCTCTGTCTCTTTCCCTCCCTCCTCATGTCCATTAGGAGGGAGGGAGAGTCCTGTGTAAACTCTGGTGCCAGCTCTGATCAGTGAGTGTTGGTTAACCAAGAAGAGTCTCTGTGTGTGTGTGTGTGTGTGTGTGTGTGTGTGTGTGTGTGTGTGTGTGTGTGTGTGTGTGTGTGTGTGTGTGTGTGTGTGTGTGTGTGTGTGTGTGTGTGTGTGTGTGTGTGTGTGTGTGTGTGTGTGTGTGTGTGTGTGTTTGACAGTAATATAGAGAAGAGCGAGGACTATTGGGGGTGTTTGAAGGCATGTTTTTGTGTGTATGTGTATACACGTATGTGTGTGAGAGTGAGGGATAGTTTGCATTCATGTGCCTGTACATCTGTGTACATGTCTGTATACAAATGCAACCAGTTTATCACTGCGAGCTATTTACTGTGGAACCATAGTGTCACTTTATTTCAGGGAGAGTGTTTTTCCTAGAGTATGTCTTATAATCTTCTTGTGTCCTATGGAGGGAAATCCACATCTTTAAGACTTGAAGGATCACACACACACACACACACACACACCAGAGTACTCCTAGTGACTGGTCCAGCTTCAGAGTGTGTGAAGATAATATTGCTTTAATCCTTCTTGATTGATGAGGAATCTCACACACATATAGTGTAGAGTATAGAGGTTACTTAACATTAAGCTCCCTAAATTACACACCGTACACAGAGAGAGAGAGAGAAAGAGAGAGAGAGAGAGAGAGAGAGAGGCATCAATATACTGTCATAACCACTCACAATGTCTGTTGAGAAGTGGGGATCTATTTGTGTAGCGTGTACAGTAAACCTACCAATGTATGATATCATGCCGTTATAATATTAAATACATTGATATTTTTAGGACATAGTGGTCGGACTGATCCCAGATTGAAATGATTAGAATGTGCAGTGATTGGAACATTGATGATTATTTACATTTAATGATACAATACAGTCTGTTCCAGTCGATGTGGGGTAACTAAGCATCTGTCTCTGTGCTCTACTAGTTCCCCTGGCTGATTGAGCTGTCATCTGGATCTGTGATCTGTTTGTCAGCCTGACCTTTCTGGCCTCATACTGATTAGAGGCTGGGTGATGTCTGTTTACTGTATAGTCTGTTATCATTCTCTCTGTCTCAATCTCTCTCGGCCCACTCTACCCAGAACACACACACACACACACACGGCCCATCCAAGACACACAAACACCTTCTCTGTGTGTTTATGTGAGAAGTATCTGGAAGGCACAGTTCATTTACAGTCACAAAGTGGTGATTAACAACAGAGAGCACACAGAGACGCTCCGTCAAGCATCACTCACTCAGCTACGTAAACACACTAACGATGTGCTTCAAACAGACACACACACCCAAGCGTAAACACACTAACTATGTGCTTCAAACAGACACACAAACCCAAGCAGGGAAGCACACTTACACACACACACGCCCAACCATGAATGCATGCATGGAAACACAGGCAAGTGTGCAGACACACACGCACACGCACACTCACAAATGATGCATCGCAATTGTTATACTTTAAGATGCACTATGCAGAAATTGCTTCGCCATTTCCTGCTTGCTAAAATTCACCTAATTTAAATTTATGTGAGAAAACAAGCAGTCATTGTGTAGAGAATCATTCTAAACCCCTGTGAAATATATTTTCTATTACCAACAATATTGTATTTTCAGCTGTTTGAAGCTGGTGTACAAAACCTAAAGTAAAAGATGCAAAACAAAAAAAAACGTACGAACAGGAAGCATAGAAATAGCGCACATAGTGCGTCTTAGACTTGCTTTCAACAGGAATGAAAAATCTACAATTCTCATTTCTAGAACATTTTGGTCGGGTCGCCCAAAACGTTACATATTGTAGCTTTACAATATGATTTATTTCAATTGATTTAAAATAGACAACAACCTACACATCAAATTTACTATACTTACCGATCCTATCTTATTCTTCTTATCTTAATTCTACTAAATACATCAGAGATTTCCAGGAAGTCCATCTCTGCAGCCAAATCCAACACCCCCGGAATGGCTTCCAGTTTCTTCATCTCTTCATCAGAAAAGAGCCACTGGTCCCCTGAGCTCACACGCTGCTTGTAGAACTCCCTCCTCGCTCTCCCATATAACTGCACCTTGCGCCTCATCTCCATGTGCTTGTGCTCAGGCAGGTGCCAGTTGTGGTAGCAAGATCTCTGAGAAACTCGGGAGAACTTGCCCTAAATTCACACATAAACCCACTTCTACTGTAGACACCTAAATGCATTCTAAACATGGATTCTTGAGAACTACACCAAATTACGCAATTAACTTTTTAATTCATATCATTGATGACGACAGGAAGAAAAATTACAATCTTGGATAGCAGAAGCAAGTCACACGACTAGTGTTGGGGTTGGTCCCACAAAACTGACTTTCAAATCAATATTGCCTACAGTGACTATCAACCAAACATTCTAACATTCAACATTTTACTAAAATTGCTCTTTTCAATTGTGATGTCATCCTATTCAAATGTAAGTATATTCTTATGAATTGAATCACCATGTAAAATAAAAAGATAGGGGTTTAAATCAACGTTGTTGTCTTATCAACCAAAACATTCTAAATAAAAACATTCTACCAACTTTTGCTTTGGTTGATTGTGTATTTGTATGATTCAGAATGACCATGACAACAAAGAAATAGTGAAATTAATCAGTGTGATGTGCATCCTCATGTAAAATCCCTTTTACATCGATATCCACCATATACATATTTAGAATTCTAATTTCTAATTTGATGGTATCCAATTCTAAATTGATGGTAACACATTAACACACACACACACACACACACACACACACACACACACACACACACACACACACACACACACACACACACACACACACACACACACACACACACACTAAATCGGAGCTCTATTTAAAGTCCAGTCAAGCGATCAGTACGTCAAAGCAGCAGCAACAAGTCAGTGTTAGTTGAGGTTGATTTCATATGGAGATTGCAGTCTATACACCAGATGAATGATGGATGTCAGCCCTGTCCATTCTCTCTTGTGACCTCCAGCCATGCCTTCTCTCACTTTCTGTGTGTCTGTCCTCTATCTACTTTTCTCAACCTAAGTGCCTTTTGCATCCGCGGATTGTGTGTACATCCTCAACCTCCCTCACCTCACCTTTCTCCTCTCTCTCTCTCTCCTTCCTTCATCCATAACCACCATACTTCTCCTCTTCTGTAAAAACAAAGTGTTTAACCCCACCTTATCCTGAACATTGACCAGTCACCCCTATCTCCTCCCTCCCTCACCTTTCCTTCACCTCACATCACTGAGCATCAGATGGAGACTGCAGTATAAGTGTGTGTGTGTGGGGTGGGGGGGGGGGAACACGGAGGGACGAGAGAGAGAGAGAGAGAGAGAGAGAGAGAGAGAGAGAGAGAGAGAGAGAGAGAGAGAGAGAGAGAGAGAGAGAGAGAGAGAGAGAGAGAGAGAGAGAGAGAGAGAGAGAGAGAGAGAGAGAGAGAGGGGGTGTGAGACGGTCAGATGTAAACCATCTGTTGATAAGCATCTGTTATTAAGAAGGGAGAAGTGGAGCGATGGAGGGCTGTTAATTGGAGGGTGATATGCCTCATTAAATACAGTATCACATCTCACCATAGTTATCACTGTGGACGTATTAGACTGTCTTGGTGGACATGTCTCGCTGTATACATCAATTGGAATGGACAGAGTGGTAGCTGTGCCTTCCAATTACAAATAAAGATGTATTTGAATGTGCAGAGGGTATGAATTAGCCTGTTCCCAGATCTGTGTGTGCTGTGTTAACTCCTATGGTCATTGATATGTTGTTGAATGTATTGTAAAATGTATACATTTTGGGGGTTTCAGATTTTCACTTTTGGGAATTTTGTATAGCTTGTAGTAGAGTTTATAACTTGCTTGCTGTGGTGGTGGTTATGTGGTTAAAGGGATACTACTTCCACATGAGTCAGTTGAAGTCGTGGACATACAAATGGTCTCCACGGGTTCAACTGACTCTGGGCGATCTTGCAGTATCCTTTTAAGTTGCAGGAGTGTTGATGGAGAAGTGTACAAGTGTTCAAGTGTACTAGTCAGTGTGTATGTGACTTGTGCCCTACTAGTCCCCTCAGCCAATGACGGACTGGCCATCTGGAGCACCTGGAGTTTTCCTGGTGGGCTGCTTGACTTTTGGGGCTGATACAACGCAAAATATAAATAACCCCAGCCCCCGCTTAAATAAAAATAACCAAGTGCTGTGTGTCTGACTGGCCCAGGCGAGTGGGCTGCCGGCCCACTGCCACTGCGTTTGGGTATTACATCTGTCAGTCTCTCTCTCCCAGCCAATTACTTTTGGTCCAGTCCATTCTAACTTTACCTGGGCCCCGTCCCTTTGCCATCTCTGTTAAGTGGTGGCATTTGGATAAATAGTGGAGAGGAGCAAGATGGACAAACAAAAAGAGAAAAAACGTAAAGGTGGTGCTGAAAAGTGGAGAGAGGTTGAAGTCCCTTGAGGCTGATGCAGCCAAATGTTTTAAAAAAAACAATTATTCATTTGGTGCCGTTACCAGTCAATCATCCGAGCCTAGTAAGCCTGAAGGCACTGGCAGCAGAGAGGAGAGAGAGCAGAGAGAGCAGCCCATCGATACCAGTTCAACTGTTAGTCAAGGTTTTGCATTTGAAGCGGTAAGACAGAAGACAGTAGGGATAAGATAAGCAATGTTTGGGTTTGGCTAGCTGGCTATTTAGCTATATCGGGTGCCTTTTGTTGAAACAAGCGCTCGTCAATGACCAATCACAGCCTGGATGGGGCGGGACATTAAAAAAAAGCTGACGTGCTACTGTTGCGCCCCCTGTAAAAGGGGAAATAGAAAGTACCACACGGACAAGATGTTGCTTCAGTCAAGTCCAAATTGTAATGGACGAACGTAAGCCACACGTTCCGTACGGACTGAACGAGGCATTAGCAATCGTTCCCAGATCCTCCCATCACAAACTGGTAGTTAAACTTATGGCAACAAAGAAAGTGGAACTTATGTAAACAAACAAACACTGCATATTGTACTTTAAGGTGCATTTCCCCAAAATGTTATATAAGTTAAATAAAACAGTATTTTAAACACAGATATTCTTTTTATCCTATTAACCTCTTTAGCCTCTTTTACTCAAAAAGCAATGGATTACCGATCTACAGACCATAAATGTATTTTTACTTTCTCCTTTTTATGGACGATATTAAGTATCTTAACTTATATCAACCCATTCAATGTATCAGTATTACATCATTTTCATCATCCTTACATACTCCCCTTCAACACAGATGTCGTCCTCGACATCCCAACCAACAGATGGGTAATGATGAATGCAGTTAAACAGTACATATGATGTCACCAGATCACCTTTGCAACAGTTCGTATACAAGCGCTCAGCTTATTCAAAAGTCCAGGAGTGTGTGTAGTGTATATGTTAGCACTCGGCTTGTCCATCAGTCCATCATTGAGTGAAGAATGAATGTGTGTGTATTGTTAACACTCCGATTGTTCAACAGTCCATTCGTGAGTGTATGATGGGTGAGTATGTGGGTGTGTGTGTGTTCCACATTCAGTACCCTGGTACAACAACAGGCTGGTAGCCAAAGCGCTGTACTGGAGTCATCCATGCACTTGCCGCTTGCATGGCTCTATAAGGTGCTGCTGGGTACCACTGCATGGTGTTACTTGTGAGTCCAGTGCTGTAACAACCAGGATTGCCCAATTGGTCATATGTGAAGACTCTTGGAGGTCGTCTCTCCCTTACTGGTCGCTGGTATCGCTGTTCATGTCCACGGTGAGTTCCACTCTGAACAGGTGACTGCACTACGGACGGTCTCTCCTCCAGAGCAGTGTCCTCTTGAGCAATAATCTCCTGTTGTCCTGATGTGTCCCTCACTGTCAGTGTATCTCCACCATCCTGCTCCAGCTGGCAACTGTCCTTTTGCTGAGGCTCAGCATCCTGTAAAGGTTGTTCAACTTCCTTGTCAGCATCCTGACTGTCTGTGTCTACTTCGGGCTGTATCACAGGGAGAGGCTGATCCCTGGGCGGATAGTATCCATAGTCATCTTCATCACTATCCTCAACATCTGCTTCTTGGTTTTGTTGCTCCCTTCCTTTGCGGGTCCATGCTGTGATTTGTCTTTTTGCTTTAGCTGGTTTCAATTGTATTTCCAGTGGCAGATGGTCACACGGCAACAGCAGGTTACGATGCAGTATCCTACGTCCTCTCGCTTTGCCTTGTTCTGGTATTACTTCATATATGGGCATGTCTTTTCCCACCCGACGTACAACTTTGTGAATGCAATCTTCCCAGTGATTTCTGAGCTTCCCTGTTCCACCCCTGGGTGTCAAATTCCTGACGAGAACCCGGTCACCCTCGTGCAATACAGAACTCCTCACCTTGCTGTCATGATTCCTCTTACTCTTTTCAGCACATTTTTTTGCGTTTGCCGTTGTGATCTCATATGCCTCTTGCATCTGTTCTTTCCACCTTCTCATATACTCCTTATGATCAGCAGTCCCAGCCTCTGGTGTCAAGCCAAATAATAAGTCCACAGGTAATCTCGGTGATCTTCCAAACAGGAGGTAGAAGGGGGAGAAACCTGTGACTTCACATCGAGTGCTGTTGTATGCGTAGATAAGCTTGGGCAACGACTCTCTCCAATCTGACTTCTGCCTCTCTGTGAGCGTTCTCAGCATTTGCAGCAGTGTTCTGTTCAGGCGCTCCACCTGCCCGTTACCTTGTGGGTGGTACGGTGTTGTTCTTGAGCCCATCACTCCACAGTTCTTCTTCAGCTGTGCAAACAACTGGTTTTCGAATTCCCCTCCCTGATCATGATGAATCCTCAGGGGGAACCCAAACTTTAGCGCATAATCATTAAATATCTTATCAGCTACAGTTTTGGCAGATTTCGATGTGGTGGGGTAGGCTTGTGCAAAGCGTGTGTAATGATCTACGATTACCAATATGTATTCATATCCACCTTTACACTTGTCTAGATGCAGAAAGTCAATGGATACAAGCTCGAATGGCTGAGTGGTGACAATCGTTGTGAGTGGCGCTTTTGTTTCTCTACAGGGTTTTTTCTGTTTAAGGCAGGTACAGTTTTTAGTGACATAGTGTTCAATCTCTCTCTGCATGTGTGGCCAGAAGAAGCGATCCCGAACAAGTGATGTTGTGCGTTCCACACCTTGGTGTCCCATGTCATTGTGGAGCTGTCTCATAACTGTTGACTTGTATATTTCAGGGAGAACAAGTTGTGTCCTGGTTACAGTCTTTCTATGAAGTATCCCATCTCCATCAAAGCTGAGTTTCTCCCAGTCACGGAGGAGACACCTGCTCCGTGCACCGAATGATTTTAACTGCTGTCCTACAGGTCTTTCATTTGACTGTTTACAGGCGATGATGGGACCAATATCTTTATCATCTTTTTGAGCTTGACAGAGAGCTGCTCTTGAAAGGGGCGTAGGCATGTCCTCATCCGTTTCCGCACACCCAGTAGCCATAATGGACCACACAGTGTGTGAAACATTCATTTCCACAGCTTGTACTGTAGTTTGCACAGAAGGGGAGGACATTTCCTCTGAACATTCTTCAATCATCGTCTCAATGTCACAGGGTATTCTTGAAAGGCCATCAGCATCACCGTTCTCTCTGCCCGGGCGATATTTTATTGTTAGGTCGAAGTCTGCCAATTCAGCAACCCACCTCTGTCCTGTTGCGTTCAGCTTGGCCGTCGATAACACGTAGGTTAGTGGGTTGTTGTCCGTATATACAGTGCAAGATGAGCTGATTAGGTAGTCTCGAAAGCGCTCTGTAACGGCCCACTTCAAAGCCAGAAATTCAAGTTTCCCTGAATGCAGATGGTAGTTTTTTTCTGCTTTGGTCAGTGTGCGAGATGCATAGGCTATTACACAAAGCTTCCCCTCCTGTTCTTGATATAGCACTGCACCCAGGCCTTGCTGTGAAGCGTCTGTGTGTAGGGTGAACGATTTGTTGAAGTCTGGAAATCCAAGTATTGGCGGCTCAACCAGACAGTCAATCAATCCCTCCAATATGTGTTGATGTTTTTCAGTCCATGTGATTGGCTTGTGTGATGGTGTCCCTTTATACTTTCCTTTCACTCTTTTTGTCCTGGCGTTCCGGCCCTTCTGCTTATCTGGGCCAGGGTCTAATTCCATTAGGGCATAAAGAGGGTTGGCCATGCAGGAGAAGTCCCTAATATACTGTCTGTAATAGCTCAGTAGCCCCATGACTGTTCTCAATTCTCCCACAGTCCGTGGCCTCTTTTCCTTTAAAGCCCTAACAGCTGCAGTATCAGCTGGATCCATCTTACTGCCCTCAGCAGACACAATGCGCCCCAAGTAGCGGACTTCACGCTTGAACACTTCACACTTACTTGGTTTCAACTTTATCCCGTGCTGCCGTAGCCGCTGTAGCACTGTCCTCACATTCTCAACGTGATCCTCGAAGGTTCTACTGAAGACCAGGGTATCGTCTAAATATGGGATACAGATCTCATCCCTCAGCCCCTCCAAGCATTCTTCCATACAGCGCTGAAAGGCGGCTGGAGCATTCATCAGGCCAAAGGGGATTCTGATCCACTCATAGAGACCCCATGGTGTGACAAAAGCGGTTATGGGTCTGCTCTCCTTTGCCATAAAGCCCTGATGGTACGCTTTCCCTTGATCCAAGAGAGAGAACCACGAGTTTCCTCCTAGGCCATCCATTATATCTTGCACTCTGGGGATAGGCTGGCGGTCAGGGAGGGTCTTTCTGTTCACTTCACGAAAATCTATACACAGTCTGAGACTCCCATCCTTTTTTCGAACGCACACGACTGGTGATGCGTACGGTGAGTTAGACTTCTCCACCCAACCCTGAGCGATGAGGTCAATCAAGTAGTCCTTCATTTCCCGGTAAAGTGGCTTAGGCACAGAGAGGTATGCTTTTGCGACAGGCTCTGTGTCTTTCAGGGAGATGCTGAGTTGAAGTTTTTCTATACAACCGATATCGTCCTCTGTTCTTGAAAAGGAGGCACACTCCTCTCGTAACATCTTATTAACTACCTCACGTTCTGGCTCACTGAGGTGGCCCAGATCCACAGGTGGATCCCAACCATTGCCTGTAGTCTGATCCTTTTCAACTCTGATGTGATTTGTTGTAGCTGAAGGTGGAGGGCGGGACCCCTCTAGTATGGAGGCGGGGTAGACTGCTTGGACCTGCTGGACAGTCCCCATTACGGTTTTCCCTGCTAACATTATGTCATGATCTGTACTATTCTGCACGCTTACAGTAATAGAAGGTTTTTTTCTGCCCTTATTCACTTTTACGAGCATGTCACATAGTTCAAGTCCCTCTGTCCAGCGGGGGTTCACATCCGGCTCGAAGAGAAGTATGTTGTCTTCATGTGGGGAATCCATATTTACATGACACTCAACTCTGACTGATGTGCGTTTTGGTACGTTAATCCTTTCCCTTTTTGTCTTGACGATATACTCATCCACTGGTGTGGTGCTAACTTGCTCTACAACAGCAGTTACCTGCTCTACAAAAGCCGCTGCTTGACCTGGAAAGGCTGCCCTTACTGTTCTACTTAACCCTTCCCTGTCAGTAGCGTTTGACTGTTTCAGTTCACTGTCTATAATAATCCCAATGACATTAGACCCAATGATAGGTTGAACAAGCTTACCACCCTTCATTACCAGTGTGGGGACAATAACTTCTGTGTTGGATGCAGTCCCTGAAGCTAATCTAAAGGTTACCTCGATCCAACCTGTGTATGGCATGCTCTCCCCATTTGCTGCCTGTATGTCAAAAGTCTGTGTTATATCCAGAATTTCTGTTATGTCTCTTAGTCTTGCGTCTGGCAGGTGTGTTTCTTTCCATCGCTCATCAATTATGGTCACTTGGGAGCCTGAGTCCCACAAAGCCCGAACACTTTGACCTTGGATGAAGCAATCAACCATGTGCTTTCCTCCTACCAATGGCGCCCTTTTAGCCCTTTTGTCCATCTT
Source organism: Thymallus thymallus (assembly GCA_023634145.1). Taxonomy (NCBI): domain Eukaryota; kingdom Metazoa; phylum Chordata; class Actinopteri; order Salmoniformes; family Salmonidae; genus Thymallus; species Thymallus thymallus. The sequence goes on from CM042383.1 coordinate 11,166,839, forward strand.
CTTCAAATGCGCACCTTGCTGGGACATTGCTGCGTTACTGGTCACTCCCTGCCCCGTGCGAGTGACCTTTCCCCGTTTAAAGACTCACCTCCAAACTGTCTCTGTCCCCTTGCTCGACAACCAGCCCGAAAGTGCTCGCTACTGCCACACCTATAACAGTGCGTGCAATAATCTTCGGCTCCACTCTGTTGACAACCAAAACATTTTCTCCTTTGGCCACGATTTGATGGGGGGGAAGCTGGGCTGTGGGGCAAACCTTTGCTGATACTGAGCAGTTCCTCCTCTGTGTCTGGCGCCCGCAGTAAACCAGTATCCCTGTGCCGGATCATGCACCTGCTGACCTGCGAATTGCAGTCCTGATGCGCCATCGGCCCCCCCTGCTGGCGGTGGTTGTCTAGGCATGTGCTGGGGCTGTTGCATGGACTCCCTAATGTGAGACACCTCAGCTTTAAGATCTTTCAACAGAGCCATCTCAGATTTAATTTCCTCAAGCTGGGAAAGAACAGCTGGGGAAACTTTTGACTTTTGTTGAGTTGGTGGATTTTCACTCATTTCCGCAGGAGCATCGCTGGACTGGACTGAATGGATGGTAACAGGTCTTTGTTGTCCTGACAATTTTCTCTTGTTCTGCCTCTCGGTCTCATCAGCACATGCTGTATTCACTCGCTCCAGCAATAGTTCATCAGAGATGTCAGCTTGCTCCAAATAAGGCTGAAGGTCCCGCCTGATGTTGTCATTCTGCAGGCCAGTTAACACAGTGTGAAGAAACATCTTCTGCACTAACTCAGGGTCATATTGGAGACCTGACTCAGATTCCTGCGAAGCGAACATATTTTTTTGTCTCAGGTCGAAAGTGCGAATTAGGAAGTTCTGTGGGGTTTCTTTGATGCCCTGCACCTCTGAGGTCAGCTGCTTATAAAGGTCGGTTGCACTTTTCTCTTGATAATGACATCGGAGTAGTCGCCTCAGTGTGGGTAAGGTCAGGTTGGTTTTGCCCTCTAAATAGCTGCGGAGTTGCATGCCTGGGGATATCGCTCTTATCACTGCATCTACTATCTCAAGTTCGGGAAACCCCTTGCTTAAGCCATGTTCAATTTGACGTGCTAAGCTTGAAAAAGTCAGCTTGTCTTTTTGACCGGGCTCACCGATTTGGCCAGCTATCTTAAAGTCCTTGTGCCATGGGTGATGTGCAGGACTGTGGACTGCACTCTGTGGTGACTGCCTGGTGGGGGTAATGCTTTTAATTCCTTCTGTCTCTGGCTTATTGTTCTCCTTCTGTTTCTGTGCATTTGCTAACTGAAGCTGCAAGGCCTCAATTCCCTCCAATATTCTTTTCTCCTCCCCGTCCTGTTGCTTGCCTACTTGTTTTGATGTGCCAGCTTTACCAGCTACCTGGAGCTCAGAAATTGTGTCTTGAAGATGGAGTAAGTCAGCAATACCTTTATCCTCAAGCACTTCTAGCTCTCCTCTCTGTATGTGGTTTGAAATTAGTGTGATGAGAGCAGTTCGGCCCTTGTTAGTAACATGTTCAAACTCTGCTCCGGCAATGATTAGATAGTCACATAGCTCCACCAAACTTTCTCGGGGCAACAGACACAACGCCCTTATTACTTCAAGCTGTAACTCTTCTAACCCTGTCGACTCCATCTTCTCAGCTGAGTGTGTGTGCTAGCAGTGAAATGGTACCTTTCAATCTTTGGGTAGTAGTAGCAGCTCTCCTGGTATGCAGAAATACCTCAGATCACATGCACGCTGCCCAAGACAATCGGAATCCCACGTCGCTGATTCGCCACCCGCTTCTGATGTTCTGGGTTGTTTAAAAGAGATGTGTGACGGCTGGGGACATCTGTTGTAGACGCTGAACCACGCTGCACACCATCTCAGCGGAGCCTCCAAATGTTGCGCCCCCTGTAAAAGGGGAAATAGAAAGTACCACACGGACAAGATGTTGCTTCAGTCAAGTCCAAATTGTAATGGACGAACGTAAGCCACACGTTCCGTACGGACTGAACGAGGCATTAGCAATCGTTCCCAGATCCTCCCATCACAAACTGGTAGTTAAACTTATGGCAACAAAGAAAGTGGAACTTATGTAAACAAACAAACACTGCATATTGTACTTTAAGGTGCATTTCCCCAAAATGTTATATAAGTTAAATAAAACAGTATTTTAAACACAGATATTCTTTTTATCCTATTAACCTCTTTAGCCTCTTTTACTCAAAAAGCAATGGATTACCGATCTACAGACCATAAATGTATTTTTACTTTCTCCTTTTTATGGACGATATTAAGTATCTTAACTTATATCAACCCATTCAATGTATCAGTATTACATCATTTTCATCATCCTTACACTACAGCAAACTTTCTAAATGTTGAACTCATTGTTATGCATGAATGGTTATGATTATTGACAAGTTAGTACTTAGCATTAACAAAACTAACCACCAATGTAGACCATTTTTCTTGCACAAGGATTTAATGATGGAACAAAACCTACAAACATTATAAATGTTGGTTGTGTATTTCTTAAATTGCTGTTTTGTCCAATTGGAATTAATATTATATTAGTGGTATATAGTATACTATTTTATGAAATTATATGAATATACTAGCATTATATAATTAATATATTAATATTATACTAACATGATACTATTATATTAACATTATACGTTTTATTTAATGTTATAATATTATACTAATATACTCATTTATACTATTTACTCATCCAGGTTGAGGATAGTGGATCTGCAGTGGACAGATGTAGATTGAGCCAGAGCCAGGATGACAATTTGTTATTATTTTAAGAGGTCGAAGTCAGGGTACCTAGATATGTTTTTTAGTTTCCACCCCCAACAAAAGTGTGAAAAGTCTGTGGTGCAGAAGGTTTTCTTATGTAAAGATGGGACCAACAGGAAGTGGCTGTCATACAGTGAAGAGAACCATGCTTTATTCTGCTTCATTTGTATGGCATTTGCAAAGCCCACAGAGAACAGGCCTTTCATGAATGGAATGGCAGACTGGAAGCATATCCATCAGAGAGTCGAACAGCATGAGAAGAGCATTATGCATAGAGGCCTACTTTCTAAGGTCCTCCAAAGGTAACATTGAGAGCCTGTTCATTGGCAGTCAGATGTCTGCTCATAGAGAGCAAGTGCGCAGAATAAGGCAAGTGCTAGAGCACATTATAGATGTTGTTAAAGTCATTGGCAAGAGGGGTCTGAGCTACAGAGGCATGCAGTCTGAAGCAGCTTATACGCTAGATGACAGCAGCATTGACCATTTGTAGAGATGATCATTCTGCTGGGAAAGTACGACCTGTGTATGTATCTCAATGCCTGCATAGAGAAAAGCAAAAAACTGCATGCGGGCCACCATAGCAAGTGAAATCCAGGAAGCTAATATATTTTCAGTCCAGATTGACACTACGCAGAACATTACAACACAAGATCAATGCTCTGTAATAGTCAGATATGTGATGAACGTCATCCATGAGAGGCTTGTGGATGTTGTGAAATGCGAGGCATCCACTGGACAATACTTTGTCCAGGTACCGAGTGAAGTACTGGAAAACATGAAGCTTGACATCAGCAAGTGCATTGGCAATTCCACTGATGGAGCCTCCAGAATGCAAGGCCAGTATAAAGGCTTCTCTCCCCTGCTCTCTGCAAAGTCCACCAATCAAGTGCATGTGTGGTGCTATGCACACATTTTGTTTTGGCAGACACAACAGAGAGTGTCTTGGCAAGTGGGTCACTTTTTTCTCTCATTAACTACATAGCTGTGTTCTTCCGTGAATCCTACCAGAGGATAAACATTTGGGAGAAGGAGAGCAAGGACCCAAGACACAGACGTCTTGCTCCAATTGGAGAGACACGCTGGTGGGCTAAAGACAGTGCCTTAAAGAAGGTCTTTGGAGCTTTTGGAAATCCAGATGATGGTCTGTATGTTGATGTCCTTCTCACTCTTTCAATCATACAAGATCAGAAAAGCATCAACACTACTGCACGGGTCAAGGCACAAGGATACATTGAGGGGTTGAAACAATACTTACAGCTCAGATATTCCTCTGAATATTTCAGGTCACCTCACCAGTCTCAACAGGTCTTCAAACAAGTGGAATGGACATTCTGTCTGCGCATCGTATGGTTGTGTCTACAGAGGAGCAGCTGAAAGGAATGGCAAGAGATTTTGAAAAAGCCAAGGCAGCTGCAGACACATTTGTTCAGTGGGCCAACAGGAAGTTGCAGGAACGGGATGAGGAAACAGAGCTGGAGTTAGAGACCACTCTGCCAACGAAAAGGGCTCGAAAGAAGAAAAACCATGCGTGGAGAGATGGCAGAAGATGAGACTTTTACTAGGGCAGAGAGTGCATACAGGATTGGTGTCCATAATCAAATTCTGGATACAGTTATAGATAGCATCCATTGGCAATTTCTGAGTAATGACACTTTGTATGCCGACATGGCTCTTCTGGACCCTAAAAACTTTAGTCAGCTAACATCCAGTGCCAGTGGCCTTCCACAGACCTTCAAGAACTAAGCAAATGTTTGATCAAATTTGACAGCAGAGCAACTGTTCAGCAGCAGCACCTGGAGGCTTTTATGCTCATGGCTATTGAGCGAGATGTTTTAATGGCCCTGGACAGTGACCTGGTTATAGATGGCATTGCTGATAGAAGTGAGCTGCTGCTAATTTAAGGAGGTAGGAAATATGTTTATTTTAATGTTATTCTATGACTTGCCTACTCACCAGTATTTTCACCAACACATTTCTTCCTGTATTATTTATTTTACTGGTCAGATGGTTCCAGAGATTCTTACCACCTTGCTGCCAGGGCCATTGTGCCAACATGTGCTCCTTTTAGCCAGCCGCCTCCTAAGAGTAACACGTTCCCCTTGTTCTATTTAAGTTATTGTTATAAATATTGTTCAGTAATCTTGTTTACATAAAGTGTGGCGTGGGTTGTGTGGGTGGTGGTGTATCGCTGGGGGGGTTTTGGTGGGCCGGTCTGAGTCAAAAAGTCCAGGGACATTTTTCATTCCCAGTCTGTCCCTGCCCTCAGCTGGAATCTCTCCCATCTACATCTGGGTGTGTTTAGCGGGGTGTGGGCCTGTACTATGTGGCTAAATGTAGGGTGTTACTGTCCCAACCGGGAAATGCAGGCAGGCCTTTATAGACCCAGGGAATGCGGAAGCTGTAGCTCACAGATAAGAGTGGGTTAAGTGTATTAACTCACCAGGTTTAGGAGAACAGTACATGTCAAATATTGTCTCTGTGTGTGTTTAACAACCAATAAGCCCCTTTCCCCTTCTGTCTGTCAGCTTTGCCAGCACCTGGCCAAGGTAAACATTTTAAAAAAGACATGTTAAGAGCTCACGTGTGTGACTGCATGTGTGTGTTTACAGCACACGTCCATCCCCGTTTTTTTATCTCCATAAACACAAATTGAGAGACATATGATTTGTCAGGCCAGGACACAGATATCTGTTGAATAGATCTGCACTGAAGCCTGAGCTTAGCCAAACCTCTAATTCTTCATAAATGAGGGGTTTATCATATTTTCCCTTTACAACCCTCCAGGACTCCTCATATTTTCTACTGGAAAAGCATATATTCTGCCTGGTCTGATGGTGAAAAAAAGATTGTGGAGACAGAGGAGTGTGTGTGTGGACTGAGGAGTCGGCACTACCAGCTGCCAGCTGCTAACAGTGGGAAGGAAAGGACAGTACGGGTCAGCTTCCACTGCCCACTGAAAGAGGTGGAGCTATGTGAGGAAAGAAAGAGAGAAATAGATTATGAGTGTGTATGAGAAAATGAGAGTGACAGTGAAGGCCTTATGACAAACATCAGAAGAGTAGATAAGAGAGGAGAGAAGAGGAGAGAAGAGGAGAGAAGAGGAGAGAGAGAGAGAGAGAGAGAGAGAGAGAGAGAGAGAGAGAGAGAGAGAGAGAGAGAGAGAGAGAGAGAGAGAGAGAGAGAGAGAGAGAGAGAGAGAGAGAGAGAGAGAGAGAGAGAGAGAGAGAGAGAGAGAGAGAGAGAGAGAGAGAGAGAGAGGTGTAAGGGTAGAGGTCATAGAGAACGTTAAGTAATGACACCTGAGGTAGAAGTGCTGGTTGGCATGCAGGTGTGCCAGACAGAAGGTGCCATTATCCTGGCAGGTGGTGGAAGGGCTAATGGTGTCATGCCTCCCCACTGGGCACAGAAGTCAATTCAACATCTATTCCACATTGGTTTAACGTCATTTCATTGAAATTACGTGGAAACAACATTGATTCAACCAGTGTGTGGCATCTGTGTGTGTGTGTGTGTGTCTGTGTGTGTGTGAGAGAGAACATGCATGCATGTGACCCTGGCACTCTGAAAAGAAGCACTTCATACACATACACATACACTCGACACACACACACAAGCTAGCCCGGAGGTTATTGCCTTGTGTATGTCAGCCTATTTTTGTCTGCGAGGCAAATTACTCCTCATAGACTTTAATTGGATTTGAACACAGAGCTCTGGCTGACGGGCACACTCAGTTCTAGATGACCAAGCAACACACTCTTATTTATTAATTGAATTAGACTTTTTTAAATTACCCAGCTGGTCTGTTAAAGGGATACTGCAAGATTCTTAAATTTTAATAGCACACACCCATCCCCCTATTTTTCCAGAGACAAACGGTTTCTCAGGCCAGGGTACAGATACAGGTAACTGTCAAAATAAAGGAAACACTTGCGTAAATGAGAGATACAAAGTATATTGAAAGCAGGTGCTTCCACACAGGTGTGGTTCCTGAGTTAATTAAGCAATCAACATCCCATCAGGCTTAGGGTCATGTATAAACATGCCCATTATTTTGGCTACCATGGCTAGAAGAGAGGGAAAGACAGAAAGAGAGAAAAACAGTTTATGAAAGAGTGCTTGTGAGAAAATGAGTGAGTCAGAGAGTGACAGTATGACAAACACCAGAAGAGTAGATAAGAGTTTGAGAGAAGGAGAGACAGGGATTAAAGAGATGGATACTGTGCGTGCAGTATGAAGGAAGTTAACGGTAGTTTTGCGAGCCAATGCTACTAGTGTTAGAGCAATGACTGGAAGTACAGGTAAGTTAGCATTATGCTAATGCTAGTTAGCATTGGCTTGCAAAACTACTGCTAACTTCCGCTAACTTCATTCAGAATCTCACAGTAACTGCATTTCGAACTGAGTTGGCTGAGATTGAATGTCCCTAAGAAGAAGTTGTTTTCAAAGTTGTCTGAACAAAACGGTGGCTTTCATCTAATAACTTAATTATTATACAGCGTTAGGCTTATACCACCTGAAACCAGAAAGTTTAATATCATACTGTATCTTAATCTGTTATGATGCACACTCATAGACATTTTTTTCCCAAAAGGGTTCTTCAGCTGTCCCCATAGGAGAAAGGGTTCTACATGTAACAAAAAAGGGGTAATTGAAAGGGTTCTTCTATGGGGACAGCAGAAGAACCCTTTAAGGTTTTAGATAGCACCTTAAAGTGTATAAGCAGTTGAATTCATGCATTAAACCTCATTGAAGTATCTTGGGACCATCAGTAAACATTAGGATTGTCCACAACATTAAAGCGTTTTCCAATTAGACCCAGGATACACCCAGCATGGCGTTCATTTTGTGACTAACTCTTCCTCATTATAATCCACATATTTGATTAATTTTCAGAGAAATGTCCTGCTTTCAGGGTCACCTCTGTTGATGTCATAAATGCCAAGGACATCTGCTCCATTGTACCACCTGATTGGCTCGTGGTCTCGGCATGCAAATCATGTTGGGCGGGAGCCAGAGTTACAGCGTCCTATACGCCAAACACATTACTCACTGTGAAGAGAGTGGGGAGGGAGGTGACAAAGAGAGGGAACGATGGAGAGAGATGGAGAGAGAGATGGAGAGAGAGAGGGAGGGAGCGGGGGGGAGGAGAACAGCCAAGGGGGACAGAAGGAGAGTGAGCAATGAGGAGTGAGAGATGGAAAAATATTTTTGGGAGAGGCACAGTGAGAGAAAGAGGGAGAGGGGAAGGAGAAACAGATGGAAACTGATGGAGAGAACGAGGGAGTGGCGCGAGGGTAAATAGTGCATAAGAGAGAAAAAGTGAAAGGGAGAGAGGGACAAGTATCGAAGTGTTTGTGTGTCAGAACACAAACCCTCTCCATCCATCACAACACTTATCAGCGGCATGGTTAGCGTCGTTAGCCCGAGGAGCGCCATGGCCCCTTAGGAAGCATGTAGACGCCATTAAAAGACCACTATATTAAACAGACACACACACACACACGCTGAGAGACACCCTTCATCAACTGATGTATGCAGTCTCTCTCTCTCTCTCGCTCTCTCTCTGACCACGACATCCTCTCCAACTGTCTGACTTATGGCCTTGGGAATGTGGTCCATTGTTTGCGCAATGGGCATATACAGCTGGAGGTAGTTGAGACTCATTGAGATGTATGATTTGACAGATTAATTTTTTGCTTTGAAGTATCAACTGTCATTCTGGTATGAATCAAATCTAGTTGTATTTGTCACATACACAGTTTACAGCAGGTAAAGGTGCAGAGAAAGGTTTAGTGTTATGTAACAGAATAGGTTACTGTTGGACTCTTTTTGTCCCTCACCAAAGCCCAAAGTAGATTTGTTGGTTGTGTTTGTTTGTGTGTTCTGCATGTGCCAGGGAGTGACAGGAGTGAAGAGAGAGAGGGAAGGAGAGAAAGCGAAAAAAAAGAGAGAGAGAGAAAAGAGCTATAGAAGAAGGGCAGAGAACCATCTGCTGTTGAGTGGACTGGGGCTGGTTCATCCATGAATGACAGCCAGGTCTAAAACAAGCACATCAGCACAATGCATCCCATTCAACTCTCCCTTCTCTTCCTCTTCCTCTCCTTTCTCTCTCCTCGCTGACTCACTCACTCCATCTCCCTCTCTTTCCTCCTCACTCTCCCTCCCTCCCTCAGCCACGGAGCATTCTGTTAATCCGATCAAATTGTCAAACTGAACAAATGCTATTAGGAGGATCGTATACATTGGTGCCGAAGCCACCACGGTTCACTCCTCCTCCCTCCTCCTCCTCTCAATCTCTCTCTCTCTCGCTCTCTCTGTGTCTCTCCATCTCCCACCTCACCACAAAATTAATACACAGGATATTTGTGTTCAGAACATTACAGAGCTATTACATTTTGTGTGTGTGTGTGTGTGTGTATGTGTGTGTCCAACTGCATTTATGTGTGTGTGGTGTATGAGGAAGAACAGTAGGTGAAGGAGAGGTGTCAGGCCGTGGCTTCATTAGTGATGTTCTGTATAGAACACAGAGAGGGGAGGGCCTAACAACAGATACAACTAGAGGGGAGGGCCTAACAACACATACAACTAGAGGGAAGGGCCTAACAACAGATACAACTAGAGGGGAGGGCCTAACAACACATACAACTAGAGGGAAGGGCCTAACAACATATACAACTAGAGTGGAGGGCCTAACAACAGATACAACTAGAGGGGAGGGCCTAACAACAGATACAACTAGAGGGGAGGGCCTAACAACAGATACAACTAGAGGGGAGGGCCTAACAACAGATACAACTAGTCTGTCTTTTATCTTACTCTGACTTGGGAATAGCATGCCTTGTCCTGTCCTCTTTTGACTCGAAATTACACACGTGCACGCATGCACACATACAGGCAGTTATGTATGGGCGACATGGGTAGCCGCCCATGGCGGCATCTTGACGGGCGGAGGCATGGGGCGCCCGCACAAAAGAATTTGGAATGGTGACATTTGCGCAATCGGTTTTCTATCGCGCCCTGATTCTAGTTTGTGAGCTAGGCAGGCTACTGCCTGGGAAGGTCTCCCACTCAGAAGTACGAGATGGGGAGGGGGGCGGAGGTAGGTTGACCTCAGTTCTCCCCACTGGAAGCCTGAGGTAGGGGGAGTGGGTCTCAGACTCATACACTGTATTTCAATGCAAATGAAATATTTTTGAGCACCCTCTGGCACTGGCCAAGATGAGGAGCCATCCACGTCCTCAACCACACAGGTGTCTTCACAAATGTTGTCTGATGGATGAGGATGAAGACCATTTGCTTCCACTTCTCCCCAGCAGGATTCTTCAGGTGTGTTCGTGCGCACGTGCACGTGTGTATGTGGGTACATACGTGTTTATGTGTGCATCCCTGCATAACATCAACAAAATAAATAATGTATATTTTGCAAAGTTTTAAGTTTCCATATTGTAGGTTACAATTATGATTTTATTATTACTGGGTATGTACAGGTACAGTGGGGAGAACAAGTATTTGTTACACTGCCGATTTTGCAGGTTTTCCCACTTACAAAGCATGTAGAAGTCTGTAATTTTTATCATAGGTACTCTTCAACTGTGAGTGACGGAATCTAAAACAAATCCAGAAAATCACATTGTATGATTTTTAAGTAATGAATTTGCATTTTATTGCATGACATAAGTATTTGATACATCAGAAAAGCAGAACTTAATATTTGGTACAGAAACCTTTGTTTGCAATTACAGAGATCATACGTTTCCTGTAGTTATTGACCAGGTTTGCACACACTGCAGCAGGGATTTTGGCCCACTCCTCCATACAGATCCTTCAGGTTTCGTGGCTGTCGCTGGGCAATACGGACTTTCAGCTCCCTCCAAAGATTTTCTATTGGATTCAGGTCTGGAGACTGGCTAGGCCACTGCAGGACCTTGAGATGCTTCTTACGGAGCCACTCCTTAGTTGCCCTGGCTGTGTGTTTCGGGTCGTTGTCATGCTGGAAGACACAGACACGACCCATCTTCAATGCTCTTACTGAGGGAAGGAGGTTGTTGGCCAAGATCTCGCGATACATGGCCCCATCCATCCTCCCCTCAATACAGTGCAGTCGTCCTGTCCCCTTTGCAATATAGCATCCCCAAAGAATGATGTTTCCACCTCCATGCTTCACGGTTGGGATGGTGTTCTTGGGGTTGTACTCATCCTTCTTCTTCCCCCAAACACGGCGAGTGGAGTTTAGACCAAAAAGCTCTATTTTTGTCTCATCAGACCACATGACCGTCTCCCATTCCTCCTCTGGATCATCCAGATGGTCATTGGCAAACTTCAGACGGGCCTGGACATGCGCTGGCTTGAGCAGGGGGACCTGGCGTGCTCTGCAGGATTTTAATCCATGACGGCCTAGTGTGTTACTAAAGGTTTTCTTTCAGACTGTGGTCCCAGCTCTCTTCAGGTCATTGACCAGGTCCTGCCATGTAGTTCTGGGCTGATCCCTCACCTTCCTCATGATCATTGATGCCCCACGAGGTGAGATCTTGCATGGTGCCCCAGACCGAGGGAGATTGACCGTCATCTTGACCTTCTTCCATTTTCTAATAATTGCGCAAACAGTTGTTGCCTTCTCACCAAGCTGCTTGCCTATTGTCCTGTAGCCCATCCCAGCCTTGTGCAGGTCTACAATTTTATCCCTGATGTCCTTACACAGCTCTCTGGTCTTGGCCATTGTGGAGAGGTTGGAGTCTGTTTGATTGAGTGTGTGGACAGGTGTCTTTTATACAGGTAACGAGTTCAAACAGGTGCAGTTAATACAGGTAATGAGTGGAGAACAGGAGAGCTTCTTAAAGAAAAACTAACAGGTCTGTGAGAGCCGGAATTCTTACTGGTTGGTAGGTGATCAAATACTTATGTCATGCAATAAAATGCAAATTAATTATTTAAAAATCATACAATGTGATTTTCTTGATTTTTACAGAAAATTTACAGACCTCTACATGCTTTGTAAGTAGGAAAACCTGCAAAATCGTCGGTGTATCAAATATTTGTTCTCCCCACTGTATGTGGGATGTTCCACCACTATAAATGCTGTGAATAACATGTGTAAACTAATGCCCATGTGCTCTCCATTAGAAATGCCTCTAGCAGTATCCCCACCAAATCCTTCTGCTGAGGATGAACACTGTCTACAGACCCTGCTGTTCTGACTGACAGAATTCGGACACAACTAGTTTGCATAGGACCAAGTGAGGTACCACCTAACTTTGCTTTTCCAAGGAATTAGAGTGATGGAAGAAGTTGCCACCACCAGTATTTCAGGAAGACCTTGGTGAGTGGTGAAAGTATAAGTTGGTTGGTGTATTCTGAAAGAATCAACAGCCTCTTCTGCTTCTGCTGCAAACTCTTTTCTAAGAAGAAAATGAATGTAGCAAACTCAGGACTGACAGACTGGAAACATGTAAGTTCTTTGCTGACTTCACACGACAGCAGTCCAGAACACCAAAACTGCATGAAAACATGGAAAGAACTGTCAATGAGGATCAAAAAAGGCGGAACAATTGATAAGCATGAGATGACACTTATGGAGGCTGAGAGGATAAGATGGAGAGAGGTGTTGACACATCTGACTGCTATTGTGCAGTCTCTGGCAATTAGGAATATGGCACTAAGGGGACACACAGAAACACTCTACTCTCCATCAAATGGAAATTTCCTCAAAAAGGAAAATTTGATCCAGTCATGAAAGAGCACCTTAACCGTTTCCAAAAAGGCACCTCGAGTCAGACCACCAGCTACTTTGGCCACCAAATACAGAATGAACTAATTGATTTGTTGAGCTGCAAGGTCATTTCAATAATGGTGAGTGACATCAAGCTGGTAAAACTATTCTCTATAATTCTATATTGCACCTCAGATGTCAGCCACACTGAACAGCTGTCAGTTGTGATTAGAATTGTGACACTGAAGGAGGAGCCCCACATAAAGGAACATTTTGTGGGGTTTTTGGAGGTAGAGGAGTCCACGGACATTTGGCATCCCTGATTCTCAAAAGATTAGAGGAGCTAAATTTTCCTTTTGAGGACTGCAGAGGACAGTCTTATGATAATGAGGCCAACATGAGAGGCAAAAACAAAGGTGTCCAAGCCAGACTCCTGGAAATTAATCCAAGAGCTCTATTTGTGCCATGTGGGGCTCAGACATTGAACCTTGTTGTGGCTGATGCTGCTAAAAGTTCTGTCGATACCACAGGTTACTTTGGCATCTTACACAAACTGTACACCTTGTTCTCAGCCTCCACACAGCGATGGGCCATCCTGAAAAAAACATGTGGACATCACTTTGAAGATGTGGACTGAGACAAGGTGGGCGAGTAAAGTTAAGAGTGTCGAGCCACTGAGGTATCAGGCAGCAGCGGCGAGAGAGGCACTGACTGAGGTGAGGGATCAAACCAAATACCCTGTGATAAAGATTGAGGCCCAGTCCTTGTCAGAGGAGGTGGGATCATACCGCTTCAGCATCTGTGGTATGACATCTGTGGTATGACATCTTGAGCCAGATCCAACATGTGAGCAAGCTGATGCAGTCTCCCAGTATGCATGTGGATGTTGCAGTCAGTCTTCTCAGAAAGACAGTCTTATATTTGTATATTTTTTTATAGTTTGAAATGTTATGATTATTTATTTGTGTTGTTGTTTTTCGGGGGGGGGGGGGGGTCTGAAGGGGGTTCGCCTAGGGCGACATACAAGCTAGAACCGCCACTGCATACAGGCACACAAACACATGCGCACACACACACACACACCTCTCTGGATTCAGCTTAGTGGTAACAATCCCTAGAGATTGGAAGGCTGCCGCGGTCATCCCCCTCTTCAAAGGAGGAGACACTCTAGACCCAAACTGTTATAGACCAATATCCATCCTGCCCTGCCTTTCTAAAGTTTTCGAAAGCCAAGTTAACAAACAGATAACTGACCACTTCGAATCCCACCGTACCTTCTCTGCTATGCAATCTGGTTTCCGAGCTGGTCATGGGTGCACCTCAGCTACGCTCAAGGTACTGAACGATATCATCACCGCCATCGATAAAAGACAGTACTGTGCAGCCGTTTTCATCGACCTGTCCAAGGCTTTCGACTCTGTCAATCACCGCATTCTTATTGGCAGACTCAATAGCCTTGGTTTCTCAAGTGACTGCCTTGCCTGGTTCTCTAACTACTTTGCAGACAGAGTTCAGTGTGTCAAATCGGAGGGCCTATTGTCCGATCCTCTGGCAGTCTCTATGGGGGTGCCACAGGGTTCAATTCTTGGGCCAACCCTTTTCTCTATATACATCAACGATGTCGCTCTCGCTGCTGGTGACTCTCTGATCCATCTCTATGCAGATGACACCATTCTGTATACATCTGGCCCCTCTTTGGATACTGTGTTTACTAACCTTCAATCAAGCTTCAATGCCATACAATACTCCTTCCGTGGCCTCCAACTGCTCTTAAACGCTAGTAAAACTAAGTGCATGCTTTTCTATCGTACGCTGCCAGCACCCGCCCACCGGACTATCATCACTACTCTCGACGGATCCGAATTAGAATACGTGGACACCTATAAATACCTAGGCATCTGGTTAGACTATAAACTCAACTTCCAGACTCACATCAACCATCTCCAATCCAAAATTATATCCAGAATTGGGTTCCTATTTCGCAACAAAGCCTCCTTCACTCATGCTGCCAAACATGCCCTTGTAAAACTGACTATCCTACCGATCCTTGATTTCGGCGATGTCATTTACAAACTAGCCTCCAACACTCTACTTAGCAAATTGGATGTAGTCTATCACAGTGCCATCCGTTTTGTCACCAAAGCCCCATACACTACCCACCACTGCGACCTGTATGCTCTCGTTGGCTGGCCTTCATTATATATTCGTCGCCAAACCCACTGGCTCCAGGTCATCTACAAGTCCTTGTTAGGTAAATCCCCGCCCTATCTCAGCTCACTGGTCACTATAGCAACACCCACCCGTAGCATGCGCTCCAGCAGGTATATCTCACTGGTCACCCCCAAAGCCAACACCTCCTTTGGCCGCCATTCCTTCCAGTTCGCTGCTGCCAATGATTGGAACGAATTGCAAAAATCATTGAAGCTAGAGGTTCCTATCTCCCTCAATAACTTTAAGCATCAGTTGTCAAAGCTGCTTATCGATCACTGTACCTGTATATAGCCCTTCTGTAAATAGCCCACACTACTACCTCATCCCCATATTTATTTCTGTTTATTTTCACTAATCTTGCACTCCAGTATCTCTATTTGCACATCATAATTTGCACATCCTTCATTCCTGTGTTAATGATGATAATTCTGTAATTTATTTCACCACTATAGTCTATTTATTGTCCTACCTCCTAACCTTACTGCATTTTTGCACTACATTTTGCACTCGGTATATAGATTTTCTATTGTGTTTTTTGACTGTTTGTTTAATGTGTAACTCTGTGTTGTTGTTTTTTTTGTCGCACTGCTTTGCTCTGTCTTGGCCAGGTCGCAGTTGCAAATGAGAACTTGTTCTCAACTGACCTACCTGGTTAAATAAAGGTGAAATAAAAATAAAAATAAAAACGTCAACAATGTGTATTCTATAATAATGTTAGAGTGATCAGATTGGGCTGATTTGTGATCTGCCTTTAATAAGGTGGTCCAGATAGGCCACACCAAGCTAATATATCACACAGTGTATATGGGGCACTCTGAGCCCTCTGTGTCATAAACTGATTCAAGATCAGCGTGTAATGAGTATCAGTAGTACATCCCCCACTGAGCCCTCTGTCAGAGACTGATTCAGGATCAGGGAATAATGAACAGAGGTGGTACAGGGTAGCAGTGGGAGGAGGATCAACGTCAACTCTTAAACACAGAGGCACAGAATCCCACATCAATGCCAGGGCTTATCAGAGAGAGGGGTGAGAGGAGGGAGGGAGAGAGAGAGGGGGGGGGGGGGGGGGGGGGCGGGACATGGAGGAGTGATAAGAGAACCAACAGGATTATTGAGAAATACTGAGAACACTGTGTGTGTATGTGAATGTATGTGTACGTGTGCAATACGTGTACCTGTGTGTTTTTGTGGATTGAGCAAAGTGGCTGGTATTGAAACAAGGGTGGGAGTGTATGGATTTCGTGTATGAATATTTCAAACATAGAAAGGGAATTAGAGAGTCAGAATAAGCCAGAGACATGTCAAGGTGTTCCGCTAGTTAAACTCCACACCATCACAAATGGAACCATTAATTATTCTCTTCCCGCTGCTGGAGAAAGTAATTGGAACACAGACACCAGGCTTATCACAGGTTCACTGTGTGTGTGTGTGTGTGTGTGTGTGTGTGTGTGTGTGTGTGTGTGTGTGTGTGTGTGTGTGTGTGTGTGTGTGTGTGAGAGACAGAGAGAGTGTGCGCATCTGCATGTGTGTGCGTGTGCGCGTGTGTGTGTGTGAATGAAAGAAAGAAATAGATGTATTTAACCTTTATTTTGACAGGAAGCAATGTTGGGACCAACGTCTCTTTCGCAAATGAGCCCTCTAATTAGAAAGATACACATCAAATACGAAATGCAAAACAGGATCATAGGAAACAAACACATTCTTCAGGTACTCAAATCAGAAGTCTGAATTGGCCTAGAGGTACCAAAACAGAGTACGTAGAAGGGTGTGTCACTAAAGGCATGTGAAAGATTATTACTAATATAACATTATGGCGGGGTTATAGTGTTAGCATATGCCCAGTATAGAGTAGTCTATAGCCCTAGTGTGCATACTGTATAGCCACCTGTAGAACCTCTCCTATCCCCCAGGTCATCCCAACCTGAAGCTCTGTCCCTGGGGATGATCAGCCCTCAACCCCCCCTCTACCTGGAGGTCATGGGGATGATGAGGGGATGGGGAGGAAGAGGGGGACGGGGGAGGTTGGATGGTTAGATTGTGGTCTCTCTGGGTCCCCTGAGGGCGGCAGGTAGCCTAGTGGTTACAGCGTTGGGCCAGTAACCGAAAGGTCGCTGGTTTGAATATACAAACCAACAAGGTGAAAAAACCTGCCGATGTGTCCTTGAGCAAGGCACTTAATCCTAATTTGCTCCGGGGGGGCTGACCCTGTAGGTTGGCCATCATTGTAAATAAGAATTTGTTCTTAACTGACTTGCCTTGTTTAATAAAGGTTAAATAAATAAAAATAAAAAGACAAAATGGAAGAGCAAGGTAACACACACACTCACACGTGTCATGTTAATGATCATCATTAGTCACCAGAGTTGAAGGGCATAGAGGGGACTGGCTGCCCTATGGCACAGTAAGAGATTACTAAACACTCACCCTGTTCTAAATCTCTAGGATTTTGAACATACCCATGTGTGAATCTCATCTAAAGGAAAATTTTGCATTTTCTGACCGCTAGAAAATAAAATAAAATCACATTTTATTGGTCAAATACACATCGTTAAGCTTATGGCATTGCTGGTGTAGCGAAATTCTTATGTTCTAACAATTCACAAAAATACACACAAATCTAAAAGTAAAATAAATATATACATATTAGGACGAGCTAGGGCGGAGTGGCATTGACTAAATACAGTAGAATAGAATACAGTATATACATACGAGATGAGTAAAGCAGTATGTAAACATTATTAAACATTATTCACGCTGTTGTACTATATGTTTAAAAATATGCATGACTTTTAGCCGTAGAGTCTCTTTCCGACTCTATATTTTAGGCTGGGATTCAATTCAATCAACCTTTTTGGGGTTATGCACCATTAAAAGACCATGTTACTGCGGCCGCGGAGATTGCATTCATAGTCAACGCTGCAGATGTCGGCTCAATGGTAAAATTATCTTTAAATGTCAACCACGGTACATTGCTTCCTGGTCTATCTTCCAACCAAGCTAAGACAACAGTATGGCCTCAGCAACAGTCTGTTCCTGTCATAGGCTGTCAACCCTGCTCTTAGTCTATTAGTGCTGTTACCCTAGAGCAAACACGCACAGACAGTGTCTGCCACTCTAAGAGTTTAGAGAGAGAGAGAGAAAGAGAGAGAGAAAAGGTGTGTGTGTGTCTCTGTTTGTATGTGTGTGTGTGTGTCTGTTCGTAGATGTGTGTGTCTGTTCGTAGATGTGTGTGTCTGTTCGTAGATTTGTGTGTCTGTTCGTAGATATGTGTGTCTGTTCGTATGTGTGTCTCTGTGTCTGCTCGTGTGTGTGTGTGTGTGTCTGTTAGTATGTGTGTGTGTGTGTCTGTTTGTTTTTGTGTGTGTGTGTCTGTTCGTATGTGTGTGTGTGTCTGTTAGTATGTGTGTGTGTGTGTCTGTTTGTTTTTGTGTGTGTGTGTCTGTTCGTATGTGTGTGTGTGTGTCTGTTCGTATGTGTGTGTGTGTCTGTTCGTATGTGTCTGTTCGTATGTGTGTGTGTGTGTCTGTTCGTATGTGTGTGTGTGTGTGTGTGTGTGTGTGTGTGTGTGTGTGTGTGTGTGTGTGTGTGTGTCTGTTCGTATGTGTGTGTGTGTCTGTTCGTGTGTGTGTGTGTGTTCATATGTGTGTATGTCTGTTCGTATGTGTGTTTGTGTCTGTGTCCCTGCCCACGTAGGCAGTGTATGTGTGTGTGACAGCAGAGGGTCACACCCAGCTAATCGTAAAAGACACAGAGGTCTGGATAAGTCTGTCTGACTGGCATCGGGTCATGTGGCAGGGGAACGATCTGTCATCCAGTCAGAAACACACCGACCAAGCACTTTGCTCTGCTCGGAAAGGCCATGAATAAAACCGGATGTTTCTGTGTTTGTTTGGCCCTGAGCTTTCAGGTAGTGGCTGGCCAGGGATTGTCACGGTTTGGAGTTAAGGGACAGTAAACGGAGCGCTGGTGAAGTGTCATCCTTTTTATTAAATGAGATGGACTCACGAAGCATATAACAAAAAGGAGAGTATAACAAAAAAGAGAGTGACTTACATGAGTTCTGCAACAGGCAGACAAACACAAGCAATGATCCACACACAGGTGGATGTGAGAGGTGCCTAAATACTGTCCCCAATCAGAGACAACACTAGACAGCTGTCTCTGATTGGGGATCTTTGGTATTTCCTGTTGCGATCCTCATTGTTTATTTTTTCTTAACATCTATGGACCCAGAACTTAAAGAGCAACTGAAGGCAATAAACAACTTCTCTCATAGAACGGCCTATGTGGAATCGATATGAGTCAGAAACATTTGATATCCCTATGGGGATAGTTAGTGACCATCAGTAAATGAAACAACATTTTAAAATGTCAATAGTTCTGAATAACTCAAACCAACTATAAATTGTAGAAATTCATATACAAATATTTAAAGCATACGCTTTCCAAAGTCAAACCAACTTTGCCACGATCACACATCAGCCGGCTAAAGCTAATTGGCTAAATAAGTCTAGGCTACTTCCAGACACAAGACCTGGTTAGACGGTTTCAAGTTATCTTGAAGGGTGAGTGACTATAACTGTGTACTGTTTTGCCCGAGTGAAAGTACAAACACTTCCCACCTTTGAACACACACAACAGACACCCACATAAAGCACGCCTCTAAGACCCCACACAATAGACACCCACATAAAGCACGCCTCTAAGACCCCACACAATAGACACCCACATAAAGCACGCCTCTAAGACCCCACACAACAGACACCCACATAAAGCATGCTTCTAAGACCCCACACAATAGACACCCACATAAAGCAAATCTCGCAATACTTTAGTTCTGGGTTAACCGAGATTACTATGAACACTTAAGTCTCCCAGTTAGCCCTAGACTGAAACTTGACCATAACAAAGCTTATTTGCAGTAAAGGTTTTCAGTGTTTCACTACTTTCATTAAACACTTGCTTCCTTTGCCTAAAGTCATTATGTCTGGTAGTATTGGCTTTAACTAGGAGTCTTTCTTTCGATAGCGTTTCACAATCAATCCCCAGCAATACAGCAGATATTCCTGTCTTATTCCTCTCCTCTCTGATACCAATTTGACGGTTTGTTATTATTATTTTTTCATTTATTTGTTTTAGAATAGTGACATCATCAGACAAATCCCTGCATAGATAATGCAGTGCAGTTGGGTCAGGGTGAGCTTCAACATTATATTACGTAACGTATTCAACACTGTCGGATTTCTTCAGGCAGTCTGTCTGCGTGTGTGGGTGTACTGGATGTGTGTGGTGAATGTGGAGAATGTTTGCTGGGTGTGTGTATGTGTGGTTGAGTGGGTTCAAATCCTTTGTACATGTTCAAGTCTCTGCTTGTGTGTGTGTGTGTGAGCGAGAGAGGGAGAGCGAGACAGAGAGAGAGAGAGAGAGAGACGTTAGTGCTGAGCTAGGGGAATTCTCATAGAGGCTCAGTGATTCCTCTCCCCATCAGGAAGGTGATAAGAATTTCTTCAAGGGATACACTGCAGTCAGACACACACACATGCACACACAAACACATGCACGCTGCCACACACACGCACACAGATTAAAGACGACACAGTGAAAATGTATTCCTGAACAGTGCAGTCGCAGCCCAGCCTGTTATTGTGTGGTGTGTTTTTGGACAGAGCTATGGTACTGACTGACTGGAGAGTTCCATTCCAACAGGACTGGGTGTGTCTGCTGTTTATGTTGCTCTCTCTGTTTGTGTGTGTGTGTGGTGTGTGTGTCGGCAGGCCTGTGTCTGTTTGTGTTAGGGTTTGAGGGTATGTTAGAGAATCTCTATATCCCACAGTGCGTTTTCTGTGGGTGGCAACATTATCTTCCACTGCAAATCCTATCCTGCCTCAGAAAACATTTAAGCACTTCCTCTCTGGGTTCATCTCTGTGGCATCTTTCATACGCAGTGCAAAACCAATGAGATGCAGCGAGATAAGTAGTGTAACGTTACTGAGAAGTCAGTGCAGAGCCCCAGTCCTCACAGCTAAACTACACTAAACAGCAGGGAGCTGTATCACAGGCAACAGCGCTGCTGTTTGTCACACAAAACAAAACAAAAGTACTCTTCAATTTTTGCATTTTTTTTGCATCCCCCTGGAGATGTATCCATTTTTATAATAAACTACATCTGAATTTACCTAAATTGAACTGTTTAACACTGTTTAACACGTCCTGTTTCCTGTCTCATTCCAGGTTACCTCCTGGAGCTGCTGAACCGTTCTGAGGGTATCCTGCAGGAGTCCTATCCCCTGGTACTGGGTTCCCTGTACACCCAGAACACCCGTGTGTTCTCTGACCTGTACACGGAGCTGAGAAGATACTACCGCGGTTCCAACGTCAATATAGAGGAGGCGCTCAACGAGTTCTGGGCCCGCTTGCTGGAGAGGCTGTTCAAGGGAGCCAACGGACGGTATCTCATAGGTACGTCAACATTACACATTGAACTTAAATATATTCTTTGAAACATTCAACTTGTCAAATCCCCATTGAAAATAAATGCAGCTTTTTCCAAACTCTTGCATTGAAATTGAATTCACCCCAACCCTGGTTCATATTATCATGATTTTCATGGTTTCAACTTTTATTCTTATATATTGCTTTAGCTATCACTTGTGTATTGTATGAAGAGCGTTTTTACGAATAAAGGTATTATGATTGTAGGTGATGACTACCTGGAGTGTGTGTCCAAGCAGTCGGAGACACTGCGACCCTTTGGTGAAACGCCCCGCGACCTCAAGTTGAAGGTGACACGTACATTTGTGGCAGCACGCTCCTTTGTCCAGGGACTGGTGATCAGCGGGGAGGTGGTTCGCAAGGTGTCACAGGTCAGACTGACCCATCTTTCTCCCTCTATCTTTGTCAGTGTCGTTTATCTCCTCTCTCTACTCTTTTCTCTCTCTCTCTCTCTTCTTTTCATTTTTCTCATCCTGTCAATCAAACCTGTTGTACATCAATCTGGCACTTCGACCACCATGACACTTTAAAATGGATCTGGAGCTTTGATATATAAGCGTTCTATCAAACTAATGTTACCGCATGGTGCCTCTTTTTCAAATGTAAACAAAACACCTACAATACAAGCAGCTAAATGGATGGCTGAAATGTTCCACGGATCCTACAACATCAAGCATTTTTTTTGTCTTGTCATGTTGTCTGTGGCTCCAGACAGTCCTTTATAGCGCTGTGTGTCACACTGTGTACAGTAGTTCTCCAGCGGCTCCATACTGTAATAGGTGGTCAACACAGCCCAATAACAGGCTATAAACAGTGCCGAGCGTCTCATTGCAGGCCAATCAATCTCTGATGGCGTTACAGAGGAGGGAGAAATGTAAGAGCATAACACCAGGTTGTTCACACATAAAGTGTGTACAGGAGAGAAGGGACAGAGTGAGCCACAGCTCTGGACAATGTCAATAGAGTGACCTGAGAGAGAGAAAGGGGAGGAGAGGAGAGCGGAAAGGTGAGGATAGTGGAGGAGAGAGATAAGGATGAAGAACGTATGAGAGGAGATAAGGAGGAAAGGAGTGGAGAGAGAAGGAGAGGAAGGTATGAGAGGGGAAATGGAGGAATTGAGGAGAGAGGAGAGATGTATGCCTCATGTGGAGTTTGGAGTCTGATTGGACCAGCCAGGGGGGCAGCGAGCTGAGTGGAATGCCAGAAGGCATGCTGGGATATGGGTACCCTCTCTTCCTCTCTACCTCCCTTCTCCCTGTGGTTCTAATCAGACTATAATAGGGATTGTGGTGGATTGTGTTGTTAGGAGAAAGTAAAATGGAGAGAGCGAGAGAGAGAGAGCGAGAGAGACAGGGAAAGTTCAGTAGAGAGGGTTTGGGTGAGGTAGAGAGGAAGGAGTTGATGGAAGAGAAAGGGTAACTGAGGGAGATAGCGTTGAGAGAGTAGGAGTGAGAGAAAGGAGTGAAAGGGACACATGTACACACATGTTGACCTTGACAAGAGATCACTGTAAGATGTACACCTTCTCCTCGCCCCTCCCCTGCCCGTCAAATCATACTGTAACACATAAAGTAGACCCACGACAGCTCTATCATTTGTGTGTGTGCATGTGTGAATGTGCCCAAGAGTACACCCTGACCTCATTGAGAATGGCAGCGGTTGCCAGCACCCTGGCATTAGTGCAGGGATGACATTTTGTAATTTTGTAAAAGCCCCACTAATTACTTACACATTTTCCCCTAGCCGACCTCATTTAATGAACACATCGCTCAATGTCCTTCAGCAGTAACAAAGCGCCAGCAGTCAGGAAATATGAATCAGATCAAATAGCTCTGGGGAGAGAAAGGAGGGGAAGGGAAGGGATGAGAAGGGAGAAGTAAGGGGAGGAGAAGGGAGGGAAATAAGAAGTGTGTGTTAATGCTAATAATTTTTATTTTATTTTAATTTTTTGTTTTACTTTTTACCCCTTTTTCTCCTAAATTTCGTGATATTCAATTGGTTGTTACAGTCATGTCCCATCGCTGCAACTCCCGTGCGGACTCTGGAGAGGCAAAGGTCGAGAGCCATGCATCCTCCGAAACACGACCCTGCCAAGCCGCACTGCTTCTTGACACACTGCTCGCTTAACCCGTAAGCCAGCTGCACCAATGTGTCGGAGGAAACACCGTAAACTGGCGACCGTGTCAGCGTGCCCGGCCCGCCACAGGAGTCGCTAGAGCGCAATGGGACAAGGACATCCCGGCCGGCCAAACCCTCCCTTAACCCGGACGACGCTGGGCCAATTGTGCGTCGCCTCATGGGTCAAACCCGGATCTGTAGTGACGCCTCAGTGCCTTAGACCACTACGCCACTCGGGGGGCCCTGTCCATGCTAATTCTAATGCTTGTTCCCCTGTCACAGAAGCTTATGCCTGTGGCTAGGCTAGCTAGGCTACGCTAGCTGTTGCAATGCTATTGCTTTCCCTTATTCCCTCGGTTACGCTAGGCTACACTATGCTAGCTGTGGCCATTGCTATTCTGAGCCTTATTCCCTTATGCTCACGGCTACAGTAGACTTTGCTACCTTTGGTATTGGTAATTCTAGGCTTTATTGCCTTATGCTTGCAGGCTACGCTATGCTACACTGTGTGTGCTTAATTGAGCCATCCCAAGGTCCTTCTGTGTGGGCTGCATGTTTTGTTTCCTCTACATGCACATACAGAGACTGAGGCTGGGATAGATGCATCAAGCTAACATTCTAACGTCACAGCATAATACTGTTAACCCTTACCTTGCCTTACAGAGAGACCATTTCTGTGGTGTACGCATTGTTAGTATACTTTTGCTCATGGCTATTAGAAAGATGTTGGTACTAACAGTTGATATTAACCCTTCTCTTTCCTTTTTTCATAAAGGATGGTGTGAACAGTATTTTACTCTATTGTAGAAATATCAATCTTTCCCCAGAGAGTAAGGGAAAATATCTCATTGGTGCACTGATATTAACACTCCCCTTGCCCTGACGGGGGACATTTTTCACCAGCGCACCAATATTGACCCCCTACATAAGAGCGGATATTTCTCAGTAGTAGTGATCTGATTTTAACCTTACTCTTGTATGGAGTGGGCCATTTCTCATGGGTGCGCTGACATTAACAATCCCCACAGCCAGGGGGGACATTTTTCAGCGGCTCGCTGACATTAACTGCTATAGCAGGAGCTGATTGCCTGAGCCCCTGGATGTGCTTTATGGTGCCTCCTTCCCAAAATCTTCAATCTGGTAACAATGCCTTTTTACTGCCCAGATTTGTGAGCCTCAAAGTAGAGGTCTGTGCGGGTCCGATTTCATACCACACCCGCCCGCTCCCGTTGGTTTTTCTGTCCCATTTCCACCCGCTCCCTCAAGAACTGGTCCCGAACCCAACCGCAGTCCCGCAATGTTATTTTAGGCGTATGTGGCGCAGCTCGCCATAGCCAGCAATTTAGCGCCCTATAGGCAATATCAAAATGTGCAAAAATAACCTAAGACATTTTTTTATTTACCAGAGATTCTCACGTGGCCCATTATATTAGGCTATCGGTATTGCTGTGTTATATCAGCCAATAGGCTAGGCGTAGTTTGAAGAGAGCAGAGTTGGAGAGAGAGTGGACACTTGCATTTTCTCTTCAGCTATGTTTTGCATAATAGCCTACCTTTTAGGGCACACGATTGGCCCAGCGTCTTTTGAGTTTGGCCGTTGTAGGCCGTCATTGTAAATACGAATTTCTTCTTAACTGACTTGCCTAGTTAAATAAAGGTTAATATATATATAACATTTTAAATTAGGAGTGGGACAATTTACAGACGGAGACAAATATGGGTGATCAATATTTTTTTCTAGGCAATGTAAAGGTAAACTATAGCCTATTCATATTTAGGAAGTTAATTTCCTTGGAAAGCTAACTGCCCTTCTCCACCCATGCTTAGGCAATAGCCTGCTCTATTTAATTGAGACCACACACGCACCTGATCTCGCACACCCAGAGAGGCATGGCTTCTGAACTTGCACTTTGTCTTGAGCTACGTTTTGCATATAGGATTTAGCATACCTTTTAGGAGTGGGACGATTTGTTTTTCTGGGTCTGGGGATCGGTAGCTTAAGTCACAGGTGGGCGGTTGTATACTGAGTACAGAGAGCATGAATATAAATGCAGAAAAGTATGAATACAAATCAAAATGTTGGGAGGGATAAGTTAGAGGGGGTGAAGAGAGTGATACAACAAATGAAAAGAACAAGGGATGAGAAAGAGATGAACAAGTCCAGAGAAATAGAAACCAGAGAGAGTGACTCAGATTCTATGAAAGTGGGAGACAGAAAGGGCAAATATAGAGTCAGGGATAGAGGACTAGGATATAGAACTAGGATATAGGACTAGGATATAGTACTAGGATATAGTACTATGATATAGGACTAGGATATAGAATTAGGATATAGCACTATGATATAGGACTAGGATAAAGACCTAGTATTAGGACTAGAATATAGGACTAGGATATAGAACTTGTAATAAGCCTAGGATATAGAAATAATAATAGGACTAGGATATAGGACTAGAATATAGGACTAGAATATAGGAATAGGAATAGGACTAGTAATAAGCCTAGGATATAGAACTAGGATATATGACTAGTAATAAGCCTAGGATATAGGACTAGCATATATGACTAGGATATAGGACTAGGATATAGCCCTGGGATATAGGAATAGGATAAATAACAAGGGCTGTAATAGGACTAGGATATAGGACTAGTAATATGACTAGGATATAGGACTAGGATATAGGACTAGGGTAAAGGACTAGTATTAGACTAGGATATAGGACTAGTAATAGGACTAGGATATAGGACTAGGATATAGGACTAGGATAAAGGACTAGTAATAGACTAGGATATAGGACTAGTAATATGACTAGTATATAGGACTAGTAATAGGACTAGGATATATAACTAGTATATATAACTAGGATATAGCACTAGGATATAGAACTAGGATATATAACTAGAATATGTAACTAAGATATGTAACTAGGATATAGGACTAGTAATAGGACTAGTATATAGGACTATGATATAGAACTAGGATATAGGACTAGTAAATAGAACTAGGATATAGGACTAGTAATAGGACTAGTAAATAGAACTATGATATAGGACTATGATATAGCACTATGATATAGGACTAGGATATATGACTATGATATAGGACTATGATATAGAACTATGATATAGGACTAGTAAATAGAACTAGGATATAGGACTAGTATATAGGACTATGATATAGAACTAGGATATAGGACTAGTAATAGGACTAGTATATAGGACTATGATATAGAACTAGGATATAGGACTAATAAATAGAACTATGATATAGGACTATGATATAGCACTATGATATAGGACTATGATATAGGACTATGATATAGAACTATGATATAGGACTAGGATATAGGACTAGGATATTATGTCATTATGGGGTATTGTGTGTAGATTGATGAGGGAAAAAAACAATTTAATCAATTTTAGAATAAGGCTGTAACGAAACAAAATGTGGGAAAAAGTCAAGGAGTCTGAATACTTTACGAAGGCATTGTATATCACTCCAGAGGCTGGTAGTGTAGTACGTCTAACGCCGGGGGAAGAGGCCACTCATATATCCTCAGTAATTACACAATACTGGAGAAAAAGAAAGGGGGATGAGAGAAAGAGAGGGAGACAGAGAGACTAGGATATAGGACTAGTAATAAGCCTAGGATATAGGACTAGGATATGTACCTAGGATATAGGATATAGCACTAGGATAAAGAACTAGGATATAGCACTAGGATAATGACCTAGGATATAGGACTAGTAATAGGACTAGGATATAGACCTAGGATATAGGATATAGCACTAGGATAAAGAACTAGGATAAAGGACTAGGATATAGGATATATGACTAGGATATATGACTAGGATATAGAACTAGGATATAGGACTAAGATATAGGACTATGATATAGGACTTTAATATAGAACAAAGATATAGGACTAGGATATTGGACTAGGATATAGGACTAGGATATAGGACTAGGATATGATGTAATTATGGGGTATTGTGTGTAGATTGATGAGGGGAAAAAAATATTTAATCAATTTTAGAATAAGGCTGTAATGTAACAAAATGTGGAAAAAATCAAGGGGTCTGAATACTTTACGAAGGCATTGTATATCACTCCAGAGGCTGGGAGTCTAGTACGTCCTCAGTAAAGAAAGGGGGATGAGAGAAAGAGAGGGAGACAGAGAGAAACTGATAGAGTGATGAGGGGGAGGAGAGGAGGTAGAGCGAGAGAGAGAAACTGATCGAGAGAGCTCTGTCAAATTGGATGTTGATCATTGCTCGACAACCAAGTCTTGCGATACATTTTCAAGCAGATTTATGTCAAAACTGTAACTAGGTCACTCAGGAACATTCAATGTCATCTTATTTTTACCCATCTACCAATACTGTAGGTGCCCTTCTTTGCGAGGCATTGGAAAACCTCCCTGCTATGTGGTTGAATCTCTGTTTGAAATTCACTGCTCGACTGAGGGAGCTTACAGATAATTAAATGTGTGGGGTACAAAAATCAAGTTAAACACTATTATTGCACACAGAGTCCATGCAACTTATTATGTGACTTTTTAGGCTTGCCATAACAATACTTTAATACTGACTCAAAACATTTCAAATTTTCATTTTTTATAAATTTGTATAAATAAATAAAAACATAATTCCACCTTGAATTCATTTTAAATTCAGGCTGTAAGACAACACAATGTGGAACAAGTCAAGGGGTGTAAATACTTTCAGAAGGCACTGTACACAGCTCTACACACTGACCTTACACTAGGTAACCTTTGGAGTGTAGTGAATTAAGAGCAAAAGTGTTGTGTGAGTGTATGTGTCTCTGCATGTGTATGTGCATGTTTCATAGCACCAGGACAGTTACTATATGTATGGTTCACTCTTACCACTGTGAGCCTGACTTCATATCCCAGTGATAGGAGCTTCTATATATTCGGAAAGTATTCAGACTCCTGGACTTTTTCCACATTTTGTTACGTTACAGCCTTAGTCTAAAATGTATTAAATAGTTATCCCCCCCTCATCAATCTACACACAATACCCCATAATTACAAAGCAGTACAGTTTTTTAGAAATGTTTGCAAATGTATATAAAAAAAAACAGAAATATAACATTTACATAAGTATTCAGACCCTTTACTCAGTACTTTGTTGAAGCATCTGTCGTAACCAGTGTCCGAAATTAACTTATTGGCTCACCTGCCAAGGGGACTGGTAGATTAAAAAATCCACCAGCCAAGCATCTTTTTTACCGGTCAAAATAATAAATTGCCTTCTTGTGTCACACATACCTTAATTTCAGTACATTTCATTGAGATAATAAGGTATTATGTTGAATACAAAAACTTAAAGAAGAGGCCAGAGCAAAACTTAACATTTTAATATAATGATCAACGGTTAATCAAATCAAATCAAGTTTATTTGTAGAAGCACATTTAAAAACAACTGTAGTTGACACTTGATGTGTTCATGGTCACGAATGTTCTCCTGCTTCGTCGTTTTATTTACGATGACAAATGAGTTGTTTCTGCTTTTATCTTTAGCATACTAGCGACACACAGAACATCTTATCACCACAGCCTCAGCATCATACCATAGCCAGCCTCTTGAAACTCCTTTATCTCCAAACCTACATTTCTCACAAAACTTTGTTTATGTGATTCATCCTCCTTTTCGTCGGTGAGTTTTCACTTCAAAGGTTTGCTTAGTCCAGGTAAATGTCGCCACATAACAGCTGATGTCCAGTAGCCGATGTCCCGTACGGTAAACAGTGTCGCGAAACTAGGAGCACGAGACGGTCTGTTGCTAGCAAACATGAGTAATTTCCTCCGAGCCATCATGACAAATATTTTATTGCATCACTATTTTGGTACAAACAATTACCCGCCAGTGTGGCGGACAGCCTTCTGAGATTTACTTGCCAAACTGAAAATCTAACAGCATTTGGGCTTGGCGGGTGTTAATTTCGGACCCTGGTCCTAACTCTGTCAATCATTAAAATGGTGACTACTACTTATTGAATAATGACATACGTCTAATTATGGGATTTAAAATTAATCCTGCAATAATTAGCTCATTAGGATTCCAGGGGCACCACGGAGAGAAAGGTATTCTACTGAGTTGCTAATCTCCAAATTTAACTCAAATGTTTGTTCTATCTTCCAATATATAGCAGCCCTTATTTAATGAATGTTGCCTCATCAGTCTCGTGCTAGAACGGTTATGAATAAATAAAGGTGAAATAAAATAAAAATAAAAAATGAGTCCGTCAATCTGCACAAACCCCAGTGCAAACTGATCCTTCCATATACACAAATTGGTTCCAATGATTTATTCACTAACTAAATGATAATACAGGATACACTGTAATGGTTATAGAAAAATGGTTCTAATACAATGTACTTGATAGAATAACAGGTCCCTAGCGTATCTGTTCAATATTACACGGGCTACACCCGATGGAGATTTAGAGAGAGAGAGAGAGAGTGGTAGAGAAATAGACAGAGCAACAAAATTCAGCCTAGCCTTAATATCTTGTCTGCACTGCCACGGTCATGGGTCAGAATATAATGCATGCGTTTACTTGGGCGCTGATTCCCTCTGTTCAGTGCTGGCTTGCACCCCCTCTGATGGGTACCGGTCTCTGGTTTAAGTCTCTGATTGTCCACAAGATGTCACGATGTGCTTTCCTTTCGGCGTCTGCTTCCTATAGGACTCGTTCCTGGAGACGGCGTGTCGATATCCCCACAGTTCGGGGATGTGGTCAGTGTAGACAAGCGATGACTTTTGAGAGAATAACCGGGTGGTTCTTCTCAAATTCACCTTCTTAAATACAGTCGTTGACCGTAGCGTTTATTGTTTCAGAGTTCCTCTGTGGGAACCACGTGTTGTCTTTTTGTGGTGGTCGCAGCACGATTGTAAAATCACAGTTTTATCATCACAAAAACATTCTCTTTAATCTGGATATTTCTTACCAAACGAAACAAATGTAGACATCATATAGACAGTTTGGAAACTCTTGAAGTTACAATGTTTTCATAATCACATCTTCATTTAAACTTTAATGACATCACATAATTGACATTCATATCCATATGCCAAGAGTCAACACACATAATACAATTAATCATGTTCCCAATGTCTTGTTTCATGGGCATAAAGTGATAGTCTTAGGACAAAGGGTCATTAACTGGGCATTTTCCCTCCTCTCTTTTCCTGTGAGAGGGAAAGTGAGAGAAAGTCTGGTTGGTGTCAAAGCTCCCTCTTTCACCACTCCAATCCACTCATGGCTCCATCAAACGACCTGTGACCTCAAGTCATGACACATCTTTGGCAGCCTCAAATCAGCCTCAAATCTTCTTGTGTATGACGCTACCAGCATGGCACACCTGCATTTGGAGAGTTTCTCCCATTCTTCTCTGCAGATCCTCTCACGCTCTGTCAGGTTGGATGGGGAGCGTTGCTATTTTCAGGTGTCTCCAGAGACCCTTGCCTAGTTAAATAAAGGTTAAATACCAATAAATAAAATACCACAGGTGAACTCCAATCAAGTTGTAGAAACATCTCAAAGATGATCAATGGAAACAGGATGCACCTGAGCTCAATTTTGAGTCTCATAGCAAAGGAATACTAATGTAAATAAGGTATTTCTGTTTTTTATTTTTTTAATACATTTGCAAACATTTCTAAAAACCTGTTTTCACTTTTTCATTATAGGGTTCTTGTGTGTAGATTGATGAAGATTTGTATGTATTTAACCCATTTTAGAATAAAGCTGTAACGTAACAAAATGTGGAAAAAGGGAAGGGGTATGAATACTTCCCAAATGCACTGTACATGTCAGACAGGTCCTGGGAATAGGGTTCTCTCTCTCGCTCTCTCTCTCCCCCACCTCTCTCTCTTTCTCTCTCTCTCCCTCTCTTTCTCTCTCTCTCTCTCTCTCTCTCACCCTTCTCTCTCTCTCGCCTGTCTCTCTCTCACATCTAAAAATAGCTCTCCTCTCTCTCTCTCCCTCTCGCTCCCTCTCTCTCCCACTCTCTCTCATCAAAACACTTGTTGTCTGACTTATTCTCTTGCCTATCAAGTGGAGCAGTAGGCAGAGGAGGAGAGAAAGAGTGAAGGAGGAGAGGAGGGTGGACATGGGGTGTGCTGTAGAGTCATGATGAAAAACTGACACTATTTCATATAATCACCGAACCCTTCAATCCCATTGATTCACACTGAATTGACATCGGAACCTTGTTGATATCATCAATAGTTTATGGATGTAAACTGAACTGTGTCCTGGTACGATATCAATAGCAGGTTAACAATTATATATTGCTATATATAGAATAACCTAACCTACCTTATCAGTGCCATCACTGCCAGGCATCATTAGAAGAAGAGGCTAGATTGGCTCCTGGCCATGGATCTGAGACCATGTTCTTTTTAGAGGAGTTTTGTATACCGAGCTGAGCCCTCAGTCTCTCACACAAACCACACACACTCACTTATACTGTAGTTTTGTATGCGTAGCAGGGGGTCTCTTGCGAGCAGGGCTTACTGGTATTAACCCAGTTCCAGTTTTAACGGTCCAAGGCCCTTTCCTGAGGGAACAGCCCAGTGGGATAGAGAGTGAGAGAGAGAGAGAGAGAGAGAGAGAGAGAGAAGGAAAAGGAGAAGAAGGATGGAGGGATCGGAGAAAAGTGCAGATGGCGGTGTCAGGGACCTTGTTGTGCACACAAAGCAAGTTCTTTCGGACGATTGGTTTCCACGGTAACCGGGCAGAATAAAAGCTAAAAGCGCGGCGCTAGCGTAAAAGAATGGCCAGGGGAAGTGACCTCCCGCTGTATTTTGTATGTCTCGTTTGTTCGCCCACCGTCAAGGAAACTCACACATTCAAAGGATCTGAAGCTTTTCTTCCTTCCACATATCCTTCAAAGAGTTATATTTTCATGTAATCTGACCATAGCACTGGTTCCAATCCAAGTGCCAATGCCGTTGATCAAACTACAGGCGATGCTATGGTCAGATGACATGAAAATAGAGCTCTTTGGCCACGCACAGCTATGGTGGGCTTGACAACGCAAAACGGAAGCATATGCAGTAAAATACCTCATACCTACTGTAAAACCTTAACCAACAATGCAGTTCAAGAAATAGAGTTAAGAAAATATTTACTAAATAAAAAGTAACAATAACGAGGCTATAAACATAGTCAATGTCTGATGGTAAAGGTTAGTTGAAGTTCAAGGATATGTAATTTTCATTATGGGGTATTGTGTGTAGATTGATGAGGGAACATTTTTTTCTCCCACTGATCCTGGGACCCTTGTTGAGGTCAATGGCATTAGGAACTTTACAGGAAGCTTTTGGCCAAAACCTGATTGCCTCTGCCAGAAGGGTGACACTTGGCCACAAGTGGATCTTCCAGCAAGACAATAACGCCAAGCACACATTAAAATTCACTAATAAATGGTTAATTGACCACAAAATCCACATTTTGCAATGGCCATGTCAGTCTCTGGACTTGAACCCCTTTGAAAACCTGTGGTTTGAATTGAAGAGGGCAGTCCATAAGTGCAGACAAAATATATCAAATGAAATGTTATTGATCGCATACACATGTTTAGCAGATGTTATTGCGGGTGTAGCGGAATGCTTGTGTTCCTAGCTCCAACAGTGTAGTAATATCTAACAATACACAACAATACACACAAATCTAAAAAGTAAAAGAATGGAATTAAGGAATATAAAAATATTAGGATGAGCAATGTTGGAGTTCGGAGAATAAATATAAATAAATAAATATATATATATAAATAAATATATATATATATATATATATAAATAAATATATTTATATATGTATATATATATATGTATATATACAGTCAACTCTAGAATTATTGGCACCCTTCATGAAAATTTGCTAACATTAATATATAAAAAGAACCACATGCAATGAGTGATATTTTGGGCTTAAACAGATGGGTAAGCCTCGTGCTTTTATTTTCAAAGAGATTTTTGGAACAAAATAAAGTTTTCCTTTAGTAACACAAATTTTTGTGAAAATGCAGATTCCAAAAATATTAGCACCCCAATTGTCAGTATTTGGTGGAGCTTCCCCTGGCGAGAATGACAGCACTCAGCCTCTTTCTGTAGTGTTTAACCAGGTTGGAGAACACTTGTGGAGGGATCTTGGACCACTCTTCCATGCAGAACATTTCCAATTCATTGAGATTCTTCGGTTTTCTCTTGTGAACTGCCCTCTTCAATTGAGATCACAGATTTTCAATTGGGTTCAAGTCTGGGGAAAAAAACGACTTTATTTTGTGTTGCTGCAACCATTGCTTTGTCGATTTTGATGTGTGCTTCGGGTCATTGTCTTGTTGGAAAGTCTACCTACGGCCAAGTCCCAGCCTTCTGGCAGAGGCAACCAGATTGTCAGCCAAAATTGCCTGATACTTGGCGGAATTCATTATGCCATCAATCTTAACCAGTGCCCCTGGACCTCTGGAATTAAAACAGACCCAAAACATCACTGACCCACCACCATATTTCACCGTTGGTATGGGGTTGATGCCAAACATGCCGATGCTGTATCTGACCAAAACGTTCAATGTTGGTCTCATCTGACCAGAGCACCTTCTTCCTGTCATCATTTACATGACGTTTGGAAAACTCCAAGCGCTTGCGTCTGTGTCTTGGTGTCAGAAAGGGCTTTCTTCTGGCAACCCTTCCAAAGAGCCTGTGCATGAAAGGCACCCTACGCATTGCACCAATAGGATTAACCCACTTGGTGGGAACTGTAATGTAGCTCATATAGTATCGATGTAATATTGTTGTCTCTCCTCTCCCAGGTGCCCCTGAGCCCAGAGTGCATGCGTGCCATTATGAAGATGACGTACTGTCCCCACTGCCGTGGAGTGCCCTCTGCCAGGCCCTGTGCCAACTACTGTGCCAACGTGCTGAAGGGCTGCCTCGCTAACCAGGCCGACCTGGACACAGAGTGGAGGAACTTGGCTGGTGAGACATATAAAATACACAAACACACCATGACACATACACACAACCTAATTTCACACACACACGCACACATTTGCACAGTGATTTCATTTTAATGCCTACAGTGACTTCAGAAAGTATTCACACCCTTTGACTTTTATGTTGTGAGATTTTGTGTCACTGGCCTACACACAATACCCCATAATGGCAATGTGAAATTATATTTTTTGAATTTTTGAGAAATGAATAAAAACTGAAAAGCTGAAATGTCTTAAGTATTCAACATCTTTGCTATGGAGTAAAAATTTGCTTAACAAATCACATAAGTTGCATGGACAATAATAGTGTTTAACAATTATTTGTAAGGTCCCTCAGTCGTGCATTGAATTTCAAACACAGATTCAACCACAGAGACGAGGGAGGTTTTTCAATGCTTAGCAAAGAAGGGCACCTATTGGTAGATGTGTAAAATATCCCTTTGAGCATGGTGAAGTTATTAATTACACTTTGGATGGTGTATCAATACACCCAGTCAATACAATGAACCAGCCATCCTTACAGTTATCCTCAGTTGCCGGAGAGGAAGGAAACCCCTCAGGGATTTCACCATAAGGCCAATGGTGACTTTAAAACTGTTCCAGAGTTTAATGGCTGTGATAGGAGAAAACTGAGGATGGATCAACAACATTGTAGTTACTCCACAATACTAACCTAATTGACAGAGGGAAAAGAAGGAAGCCTGCACAGAATACAAATATTCCAAAACAAGCATTCTGTTTGCAATAAGGCACTAAAGTAAAACTGCAAAAAACGTAGCAAAGAAATTAACTTTATGTCCTGAATACAAAGCATTATGTTTGGGGTAAATCCAACACAACACATCACTGTGAACCCCTCTTCATATTTTCAAGCATGGTGGTGGCTGCATCATGTTATGGGTATGTTTGTCATCGGCAAGGACTAGGGAGTTTTTTAGTGTAGAGCTAAGCACAGGAAAACCTGCTTCAGTCTGCTTTCCAACAGACACTGGCAGACAAGAGTTGCTTACCAAGACAACATTGAATGCCTAGTTACAGTTCTGACTTAAATCGGCTTGAAAAGCTATGGCAAGACTTGAAAATGTCTGTCTAGCAATGATCAACAACCAACTTGACAGAGCTTGAAGAATAATGTGCAAATATTGTACAATCCAGGTGTGCGAAGCTCTTCGAGACTTAATCACTGCTGTAATCACTGCTAACATGTCAGGGGTGTGAATACTTTCAATTCTAAAAACATGTTTTCACTTTGTCATTATGGGGTACTGTGGGTAGATGGGTAGATGGGTGAGAAACAAAACATTAATTTAATCAATTTTGAATTCAGGCTGTAACACAACAAAATGTGAAATAAGTCAAGGATATGAGTACTTTCTGAAGGCATTGTATAAGCATGTATTCACATTTAACATTTTGTATCCCCCTTCTCTCTCTCTCTCTCTCTCTCTCTCTCTGTAGATGCCATGCTGCAGGTGGCTAACAGGTTTGAGGGTGCGTCCAGTGTGGATGTGGTGTTCCTCTCGCTACCCACACACATCTCAGAGGCTATCACCACCATGATGGACAACATAGACACGTTTAACAACAAGGTCAGAACAGCAGTCAGCACATGTACGCACACGCTCACACACATACGGATGTACTTACCCATGCACGCAAACACACACACATACAGATATGCTACCGCCAGTTCACACATTAAAATTGTATTACCGATCACTGATAGAGTGTTGATCAGGGCACATAACACATATTCATAACCTGATGTTGATCCCTGTACTGATTTAATGTAACAATGTTCCACAGACCAGGGCCTCATTTAAAAATTGTGCGTACGTACAAAATATACCCCAAAATGTGCGCGCTCCAGTTTTCACATATTATAAAAACGTATCTTGACGTGGGAGTGTGCTTAGCTTCCCGAAAACTTTAAGCCGTGCGTGCGTACACACAGTTTCTAGTGGTTGAAGTATTGCATGGGGGATATGATTGACAAGCTTATTCAAAACAAACAAAAGCAGGTAAATATAATAACAAGATGCAATCATTTGCCGTTTGTGAGAAGAGCGAAGATACATTTTTTTTCAGTTCATTCTAAAATAGTTAGAAATAGGCATTTATATCCTATTTAATTTCCATGAGAATTGCAGAATAAATTCCTAATCTTTTCTGACTGTGATGGTTTCATACTCGCAAAGTAGAAAATAGGTCTACAACATCCCATCTCATTTAACTGGACCCACTTGACAGTAGTAAATAGATCAACTATACTGTATTCAAGTATTTTGCTCTATGGTAGAATTGACGGTTCACCTTTTCTATTTATGTTTCTCAGGATACTGTACATCTGAATAGCCTACTGTCATTTCAAATGTCTCGAGTAAACAATATAAACATAATACATAATACATATTTTTATAACCATTGCAGAATAAATTCCTCACCACCCTTTCTGGCCATGATGAGTTTATCATGAGCTTTAGCCTACAACGAATTACCATGTGCGTCTCTCATTAAAGTTCTCAAAGGGAGAGCGGTTTATAATATAGAACGATGTAGAGTAGAATTTATTAACAGATGAACAGACAGTTGATATTTTGCTTTGACTGCTACCACTGTTTAAAAGAAATTTGTAGACATTCTTTAAGATGTTTCAGAATTCAATGGTAGTGCAGCATTTTTTGATTTGGGAATAAGTAAACGCAAAAATGTATTGAATTCAAACAATCTGTTTACAGGTCCACAACAATTAGCTATTGTTGTTTTCTTTCACAAACTTTCAGATACAGAAAATGTCATTCTAAAAGTACATGCGTAGTCTTTTCAGAAATTGTCCGCGCAGCTATATAGTGTGAAATGTACACAACAGTTATAAATGAGGCTTCTGAAGAGGCCAGCCATTAGCCTCAAGGCCAACCATTAATTTCTCATTTTAATGGTGTACGAGCATCACTTTTATGTGCCCGTTAAAAAGCGTAAGGAGCCATAAAATCTTAATTTTTTGTTTAGTGAAGGTGGAAAGGTATGCAAATAGTGTTGGGGAACAAAGGTTTCTCTGTGCTGCGCTGGTTTTGAGGCCAAAGATGGCCTGGAGCTCTGCCACGACCTGGCAAACCAGACTTTACAACACTAGGCACGCTTTGGTCCAATATCCTAAGTTTAACCATAAAGGGAAACTGACCTGAGATCAGCTTCACCTGATCCATTATTGACAGTCTTCTATGATGTATAGGCCTAGTCCTACCAGGTTTAGGAAGTTAGTTTTAGTCATAAACTGTTTCAAAACACCATCATTAAGTTTACTGATGACACAACGGTGGTAGGCCTGATCACCGACGACGATGAGACAACCTATAGGGAGGAGGTCAGAGACCTGGCAGTCTGTTGCCAGGACAACAATCTCTCTCAACGTTGGCAAGACAAAGAAGCTGATCATGGACTTCAGGAAATGGAGGGCTGAGCCCCCATTCACATCGAAGGGGCAGTAGTGGAGCGGGTCGAGAGCTTAAAGTTCCTCGGTGTCCCCATCACTAAGGATCTATCATGGTCCACACACACCAACACTGTTGTGAAAAGGGCACGACATCACCTCTTCCCCCTCAGGAGGCTGAAAAGATTTGGCATGGGCCCTCAGATCCTCAAAATGTTCTACAGCTGCACCATTAAGAGCATCTTGACTGGTTGCGTCACCGCTTGTTCTGGCAACTGCTTGGCATCCGACCGCAAGGCGCTACAGAGGGTAGTGCATACAGCCCAGTACATCACTGGGGCCGAGCTCCCTGCCATCCAGGTCCTAGCTTAAAATGTTGATAAATTATTAGGCTATTTCTTCACAATATAAGCACAGCAATGCGCACATGGCAGTAGGCTATAAGCGCAAATGTTCCATTAGCGGAAAACACCATTCTCAAAAGTGACCGCAAATGCGATTATGCATCTAATGCTTTTATTATAAAGGTGCATTTTTATGCTGAAAATGATCTTCCCCAAACTTGAAACTCACGCGCTGCATATGTATGCCAGTTAGGCCCATAAGTAAGCATTTCTCTGTTAGTCTACACCAGTTGTGTACGAAGCATGTGACAAATAAAGTTTGATATGCTTTGTTGTAGTTGTTGATCCAATTGGGGAAAGAGATTTCGTTTGAAAACCTCAAGACTCACATAAACCCCATGGAGTAGCTGCTAATGGTGGTCGTAATAAAATACCAAAATTCAACTATTATTTAACAGATTGTCTCAAGAGTTTTTTGAGTTTTTGTCCCTAAATAAATGCCTCTCAACTGAATCATTTTCTCACTTCCTTCCTCTAAATCCCCCTCTCTCTCCTCTCAGGTGTTCCAGGCATGTGGGAATCCAAGGGAGGGAGGAACCAGCAGCACCGGGTTGGAGGAGGTGAAAAGGAGGGGGAAGGTTCCACTGGAAGTCAGCCCAACCTCTGGGGCTAGGCTGGAGAAACTGGTCAGTCTTTCTTATATCTTTCTTATCTCTCTCTCTCTCTCTCTCTCTCTCTCTCTCTCTCTCTCTCTCTCTCTCTCTCTCTCTCTCTTTCTCTCTCTCTCTATCGCTCTCGCTCTCTCTATCGCTCTCGCTCCCTTTCTCTCGCTCTCTTTCTCTCTCTCTCTTTCTCTCTCTCTCTCTCTCTTTCTCTCTCTCTCTCTCTCTCTCTCTCTTTCTCTCTCTCTCTCTCTCTCTTTCTGTCTCGCTCGCTCTCTCTCCTGTTTAGTCGTCTTTACTCTTACTCTGTGAGGAATGCAAAAATAGCAATGCAACAGTCAAGAGTCATATGAATATGTGAGGAAATAATAACAATCATCATTGTCTCCCAAAAATAAACACACTATTGTTGTTTGTTTGTTTCTGATACAGAAGCTATTTGTGGAAAGTGTGAACGCTTGAACAAACAAGCTTTTGATAGTAGTTTACAGTACACAGATTGTATTCATTAGGCACCAAATGTATCAAAGGGGACTGAAACAGGGAGGGACTACTTGAACTTGTCCAATAAGAAATACTTGTTTTCGTTTTCCATTGCAAAACGCCACCAGGTGTCTGATGTGTCGAGGAGGCTGAGGGACATGCAGCCCTACTGGGTCTCGTTACCCAGCACCCTCTGCAGTGACAGGGTGGCCACTAGGGCCCAAGCAGACAAGTGCTGGAACGGCATGGCCCGTGCCAGGTAGGACCCCTAAACCACATCTGTGTATGTGTGAGCAAGCATGCTATTTGTGTGTGTGTATGTGAGTATAATGTCTGCATCTGTGTCTGTGTACGTGCTCGCATGCATCATGCACACAATTAATGGCGTCGGAGAGGATGGCTGCCGTTTTACGGGCTCCTAAACAACTGTGCTATTTTTTTATTTTTTTTCCGCATTGTTTGTAACTCATTTTGTACATAATGTTGCTGCTACCAGCTTTTATGACGGAAAAGAGCTTCTGGACATCAGAACAGCGATTACTCACCTCAAACTGGACGATGAGTTTTTCTTTAATGAGACCGACGCGAAGGATGTACTGCATTGTCGAGACGAGGCCCAAATCCCCATCATCAGTGTGAAGAAAAGACAGAGAAAAAGGGGGAGGAGGGCAGGGTGCCTTGAAATAATTAGCCGACGAGTAGGTTAACCACCACTATTGGCCAACGTGCAATCATTGGACGATCTACGATTAAGACGGTCTTATCTAAATCTGTAATATCTTATGTTTCACCGAGACACGGATAATATAGAGCTGGCTGGCTTCTCTGTGTTTCGGCAGAACAGAGCAGCTACGTCAGACGAGGGTGGGGGGGGGGGTGTGTCTATTGGTCAATAACAGCTGGTGCGCGATGTCTAATATTAAAGAAGTAGAGTACCTTATGATAAGCTCTAGACCACACTATCTACCAAGAGAGTTCTCATCTATATTATTCATAGCCATCTATTTACCACCACAAACCAATGCTGGCACTAAGACCACACTAAACAAGCTGTATAAGGTCATAAGCAAACAAGAAAATGCTCATCCAGTCGCGGCACTCCTAGTGGCCGGGGACTTTAATGCAGGCAAACTTAAATCCGTTTTACCTCATTTTTACCAGCATGTCACATGTGCAACCAGAGGGGATAAAACTCTAGACCACCTTTACTCCACACACAGAGACGCATACAAAGCTCTCCCTCGCCCTCCGTTTGGCAAATCTGACCATAATTATATTCTCCTGATTCCTGCTTAAGAGCAAAAACTAAAGCAGGAAGTACCAGTGACTCTCAATACGGAAGTGGTCAGATGACGCGGATGCTAAAATACTGGACTGTTTTGCTAGCACAGACAGAATATGTTCCGGGATTCATCCAATGGCATTGAGGAGTATACTACCTCAGTCACTGGCTTCATCAATAAGTGCATCGACGACGTCGTCCCTACAGTGACCGTGCATACATTTCCCAACCAGAAGCCATGGATTGCAGGCAACATCCGCACCGAGCTAAAGGCTAGAGCTGCCGCTTTCAATGAGCGGGACACTAATCCGGACGCTTATAAGAATTCCCGCTATGCCCTCAGACGAACCATCAAACAGGCAAAGCATCAATACAGGACTAAGATTGAATCATACTACACCGGCTCTGATGCTCGTCGGATGTGGCAGAGCTTGAAAACTAATATGGACTACAAAGGGTAGACACGAGCCTACCAGACAACTGTGTGAGAATGCTGTTCATTGACTACAGCTCAGCGTTCAACACCATAGTGCCCACAAAGCTCATCACTAAGCTAAGGACCCTGGGACTAAACACCTCCCTCTATTGGCTCCTGGACTTCCTGATGGGCCACCCCCAGGTGATAAGGGTAGGCAACAACACATCTGCCACGCTGATCCTCAACAGTGGGGCCCCTCAGGGGTGTGTGCTTAGTCCCCTCCTGTACTCCCTGTTCACCCACGACTGCGTGGCCAAGCATGGCTCCAACACCATCATTAAGTTTGCTGACAACACAACAGTGGTAGGCCTGATCACTGACAACGATGAGACAGCCTATAGGGAGGAGGTCAGAGAGCTGGCAGTGTGGTGCCAGAACAACAACCTCTCCCTCAATGTAAGCAAGAGAAAGGAGCTGATTGTGGACTACAAGAAAAGGGCCAAACAGGCTGAAGTGGAGTGGGTCGAGAGTTTCAAGTTCCTTGTGTGTGTGTGTGTGTGTGTGTGTGTGTGTGTGTGTGTGTGTGTGTGTGTGTGTGTGTGTGTGTGTGTGTGTGTGTGTGTGTGTGTGTGTGTGTGTGTGTGTGTGTGTGTGTGTGTGTGTGTGTGTGTGTGTGTGTGCGTGTGTGTGTGTGCGTGTGTGTGTATTTGAGTGCCCCCAGTCATCCTCTCCCCTTGTCTCCCAGGTATCTTCCAGAGGTGATGGGTGACGGCCTGGCCAGTCAGATCAACAACCCTGAGGTAGAGATCGACATCACCAAGCCAGACATGACAATACGTCAACAGATCATGCAGCTAAAGATCATGACCAACCGCCTGAAGAATGCTTTCAATGGCAATGATGTGGACTTTCAGGACACCAGTGAGTACAGACCTATGATCAGCTCACCCTATGTGAATACTGACTCCAACCATAGAGGGAATATCGTGAAATGGACCATACCTCAGAGTTTAGGTGCAATGTCATCCTACTCCTGAGGGCAAAAGCTGTACAGAGAGGTCTCCCTCAAGGTCAAAACACTATGAAAGAGATTGTGTCATATGTTGACATTATATGACTACTGGAAATATGATGTATGTTGTTTTGCTTTTCTCCAGTGTTGTTCCATGTCATTTTTGCAAACCGTGACACCCACCATCTCAGATTGTTCTGACATCGCTTCTGTAGTTAGAAATAGATGAGATAAGAATTCCAGCATTATTTTATTTAAATACTGTATAATAGATTAAGCTAATTAACTTATAGGATGAATATAATATTCAATAATTATAGTACCAAACTTTTTCTAACAATCATTAAGACACGAGTAATCCAAAGAAGTGGTCAAAAGCCATCCACGGACCCCCCACACCAATCCCACCCCAACAACGATCAGTATCAGTTCTATATGTTTGACAAGTAGTATAGAGCTGCGGCTCAGAGTATTGTTTCTTCATCCTATGTAATGTATTCTCAGTAAATTTGGTGCTGTTTTTTCCCCTGTTCAGAGAAAATCTGTAATTGAAGTTGTTGGATTTATGTCCCACCCTAGATCTTGGTAGTACCATGTTCTGAACACGAGATGGTGCTGTTTCTTCTATTGAGTTATTGTTTTTCTTTCGCTCCCATTGGAAAAAAGGGATAGTTCACCCACATTACACAATTACATATTGGTTGTCTTACCCTGTAAGCAGTTAATGGACCAGGTATTACAGCAACCCATGCTTTGGTTTTGTTTACCTGGCCACTGTTTCAAATGTTAACTTTATAGCGTTTCTGGCACAAATCCAATGCATGTCAATGAAATTAGAAACACTTGAACATCTATAAGTAATATCATTGAGATACACAATACAGTTTTAGATACTTTAGGATGATTTGGACATTAAGCGTGAAAATGCTAATATAGGTACGGTTGACTTGCATTGGATTTGTAACACAAATGCTAAGTAGTTAGCATTTGAAACAATGGCTTTGGTAAACAAAACCAAAGCATGTCATTGCTGTCATACCAGATGGGCAATCTAGATCTACACAGGTTTTTCTAAAGCTAATCAGCTTCAGTTAGTTTCACTAGGCTTCATCCGTACTACGACGGGGGATATTGCTCGTCCGCCTGCCGCTAACTCTAGCAGGCTTGTAACTGCGTTTGCAGAAAAGTTATCTTACAAGTTGCAAGTTTAGCAGGCTATGGGTTGAAATAGGCTTTTAGAAGTGCCGTCTTTATTGTATTTCTTATGGATAATGCCGTATTTGGTGTGCTTATCAATGCACAACCACAAGCATATTTTTTCCTTCTTATCGATAAAATAATTGTATTAAGTCATACAAAAGTGTTACTGCGCAAGAAGTTTAAAATGCATTCTGTCCTTACTAATTGTGTAATGGAATATATTATATAATTAAACATGTTTAGCACACAAAAACATTTGATTAATAAAGTATTTAATCAGTCGTCTTCCTCAAATGAAAGGGATAATCACACATAGTCCTCAACTTGTGGTTCAGTCATTTCATTAGGGACAAGTGGAGTTAGCCGTGAGCAGGTAAGTTCTGAAATATTCGTTGCCATAGAAATGTATCTGGCTAAAAGGTGAGCCATTTTCGTGTGACCGGATATCCAACGTTAAATTCAGAGTTGACCAAAGTTACCTTGCTAACTCCTCAAGCCTGGTTCTTCGGATACCCTTCTGGACAATTGACAGCTTACAGTCTATACATAATTTGGTTATTTGGGTAAACTATCCCTTTAATGATGGGAGGGTTCTTAAAAAGATTATTATAATAATAGGAGGAACAGCGCCATTTACTGGTTAGAACTTGGTAATATCAGGATGATGGATGGGACATAAACCCAACAACTTCAATCACAAATTTCTCTGAACAGGGTGATTAAAAATATCACCAAATTCACTGAGACTACATTACATAGGACGAAGAAACAATACTCAGAGCCGCAGCTCTATACTACTTGTCAGACATAGAATTGATACTATATACTCATTGTATACTGTTCCTGATGGAGAAATACATGCAGACAGTTTTTGTTATGTTCAATGTTAGACATGACTGGTTCAAACAGCTATTTTGGGAGAATGCTGACGGGCCTATAATTGGCTACATCAGTTGGATCTCCAGCCTAGAAGATTGGTGTTACGACAGCAGGGAACACTGCTTGTTTAATTGATAGATTTACCAGATGAGTCACTGGAGAGCACAGGGTGATGGAGTTTTTCTTCAGGAGGGCCGAGTCATTTCCATACACATCCTGTGCCTTGGAGTTTTTAAGATTAGTTAGGATTTTCATTATCTCCTGCTCAGGCACTTCAGCCCTGGTA
Source organism: Thymallus thymallus (assembly GCA_023634145.1). NCBI lineage: Eukaryota > Metazoa > Chordata > Actinopteri > Salmoniformes > Salmonidae > Thymallus > Thymallus thymallus. The sequence goes on from CM042383.1 coordinate 11,211,197, forward strand.
AAAACAGGAGAGGTATAGTCAGGTGAAGTGATCAAATGTTACTGTCAGGTTCTCAACTGAGTCTTTAAAAAAATGTAATCTTCATTTTGAGTTAAAATGTCTTGTAATTTCCTGCTTTGCTTTTACACCTTTTTTGGATAATGTGTTGATATTTTCCAGAGACATTTACTATTTCCTCTAGCTAAATTGATAAGACCAATAAAAAAGTTGGCTTTGGCCTTTCTAAGCTTGTTGACAACTTTATTGCGCAGATCCATAAAAATCCTAATTTTCTGACAAAGTCTCAAAAGGTATGCTGTACCTGCTTTTTGTTTTGTCTGTACATTAATCTCTTTTTGGTTATCTTATTGGTAATCAGAGCCAGATTATGATCTGATATTCCTTTAATAAAGTTGAATGATTTGGTAATCCTTTATGGATTGTTGTTGAAAATAAGATCAATCTGAGTTTCTAGTTGGTCCATTAATCATCTGGGCAAAGTCATATAGACTAGTGACTAGCTTTTTTCTAGTTGATTTATCATCCCAGTTTGAGTTAAAATCACCAAGTACAATGAGTTATTTTAGTATTGCTTTGTTTGATGATAGTGGGTGGTATACTGTATGCCAACAACAGTGAATGACATTTGTAGTGACAGTGTTACGTTTACTGCAGTACATTAGATTTCCATTGCGCTGGTGAATTCAAGTTGGGTGCATTTAATACAGTCCTTTACATACACGAGAAGCCCATAGCCCCTGCCCGTCTGTCTTTTCTGAAAACATTGTACCCTGACATAACATAAGCAGCCTCAGGTGATGTTTCGCCTAGCCATGTTTCATATAAAGAATGGTCATCCAAATTTGAATCAGTCAATAGTTTTTAAATCTGATCAGTTTTTGAGGTGAAGCTTCTGATGTTCAGATGACCCCAGAACAATCATTTTGGTTTCGCCCGAGGATCCCAGATAACTTTTCATTGTTTGAAAGAGGGTGAGATCGTGTTTTTTGCGCTGGCACTCCCAGTGATATTTTGTTTGGGGCTTTAAGGATTTCATATGGATGGTGCTTAGTGCGTCTGATATGTGGGCTGTAGTGTGCGTATCTGATGGAATATTTATATTCCGCTGGGGTAACTCCACCACCGTTGACAGTAGTCCCACTGGTAGATGATATCCTTGACTGGTGGTGAGAACACCCGGGGAGGAGCATCCTTCTGTGGGGCCTGGATTCATCTGGACTTCCCCAGTAGTATTGTCATCAGGTAGGTGAGTAGCTGTCTGTAGGGCCGGACTAGCCTCTCTTGTCCCACAGTGCTTGTTCATCTGGTTGGTGCAATGGCTTGGCAGTTGTTTAGAAGAGATGAATAGATAAGTTGTGGCTAGATTGATTTGGATTAATACCATTGACTGGGTTGATGTTCCGACTCCAACAGCAATGCACTGATACAATCAGCAATCAGATTGTTACGATCTGCCTTTGCATCATGTTTAGTTTGCAAAATGTTAAACTTCTCTCCATAAAGAGCTTGACTTAGACCTCGATTTCTGCTCCTACACAGGTTAATTAAGAAATGCTAGCAGCCATGGATTGTGTATGTGTGCCATTCAGCACTGTATGGGTTTCAACTGACAGCTGTTCTAAACTTGAGCACCTCACTATGTTTGATGTACAGTTACAAGAAAATCTACCTACCTACCTACCTACCTACCTACCTACCTACCTACCTACCTACCTACCTACCTACCTACCTACCTACCTACCTACCTACCTACCTACCTACCTACCTACCTACCTACCTACCTACCTACCTACCTACCTACCTACCTACCTACCTACCTACCTACCTACCTACCTACCTACCTATCTATGTTTGTTGTATTGTGATGATCTGGTTCTCTTAATTGCCTTGTGAAAGCCTGCAAGATCATATTTTATAATTTAGATAGTCATGTTGGCAATAGAATACGATTTCCAATTATGCCCACCTGACACAGATTACGATTTATATTGGACCGTTTTTGGGTTGCGTAAATAACAACAGTTATTGTGTAAAGATAGATAGATAGGTACTTTATTGATCCACGAGGGGGAAATTTCTTTGTCAAGCAGCTACAACAAAACACAGGGCAGGTGCAAAATGCCAGAACGAAAATACACAAAAGACAGATACACGATACATGATACATAAAGGCGGGGATGCAGGGCTGTGTTCCAAACAAAACAACTACAAGTGTGCTTGCTCTAGTTCCTCAATGGTACAGCTAGGAGAGCTCAAGAAGCACCTTATAGTTGAATAATCTTTTTTGAGTAATAAAAGTGCATTGAAATTACTTAGGAAAAGTGAAAACTTTGGAGAGGTGTGTGACCACTTGGAATCACCAGTTTGTCCTCTCACTCAAACCCTTGTCTTTTTGTTGTCTTACAGTATACTGCACCTACCCCAAATTTTCCAGGAATTTCTTATCATGTTACTGAATGTATCAAGAGTATTTTCAGATTTATTTTTTGAACAAATGCATCGAAAAGTACAGTAAATGTTAAAGGCACATAAAACCAACACTGTAATGTGTTTGGATTCAGTCTTGTGTCAGGTGAACTGTTGTGTCCTCATCTTTAGTCTAATAATTTCAACATAATCTCCACATTGTTCCCTATTAATTGCAACCATGGTTATTTATTTGATTTCCGTAGAAATGCACCGTTTTCACACATGGAGACACTGGTATGGCGCTGGAGATAATGAATATGAGGTTGAAAAGTGGTGAAATTGCCCTGTAAGATTAACATTCTAATTGACTTATTCTCTTCGACTTCGTTATAACTGGCATATAAACCAGTTTTTTTTTTTCAGATTCTATCTCTAAAAATGTATTTGTTTTTCTTCTCTGTCTCTGCCCCCAGGTGATGACGTCAGTGGTTCAGGAAGTGGGATGTGCACAGATGAAACCTGCCCACGGGGCCCGCGCCTCATGGCCCCCAGCACAGACAGACCCAAAGTGTATGCCTACCATCCGGAGAACAACAAGGTTGTGAAAGCATCAGCCAACCACAACCTCCCATCCATCGCCCTCTACCTGGTCTCATTGGTCATGTTGCTGTTCCGGCGATAATTGACAGGGTATTCCACGAATCGGGACTGAGTTTGGGACATGGGGGGCGGGACGAGGGGTGGGAAAAGAAGAGAAGACGTCAGGGGGTTACTTTGCCAAAACAAAAATAACGAAAACAAAAACGAATGGACTTCCTTTTGGTCTCGGATAAGAACAAAAATGGAGCAATGAGTATTATATTATTCATAGATTTTTTGGTTCTGTTGTCTTTTATTTTACGGTATACGGCACCACTAGAGCTGGTCTTTTCACATTTTTCTTTTGTTTTGTTTTCTGGTGTTTGGGTTGTCTGAGATATCTGTACCTAAGACATGTTAAGAGTCAATCAATTGACCATAAAGATATAGAGGATGTTAGTGTTGGTTGATGCTGTATAGGGGGGACTTTTCAGTCTCGCTGAGCCAAATGTTTGTTTTCCCACTCATGTAAACAGCCTTTATGTCTGAGGAAATTATTTATTTATTAAAAACACAGGAATATAACACCCCCCGGAGCATCTTTGAGCTCCCCAATATTTATAGAAAAAGTACTTCTACCCCAAACTCAAATGAAATAAACTATTGATGAGTTTTAAGGAGGATAATCTGGCCCCGGGTGTTTCGGTAAGGCCCTGAAAACCTCTTAGCATTAAACCCACACATCACATGGCGACAGTAAGAAAATGAAAACGCTTCACATAAGCAGTCTTTTCCTCTGCTTGGTAATGTAAAGCTGTAATAATAGTCATGATCATATTCACACAGACATGATCCTTCCATCCCTCTGTCCTTCCATCCCTCCACACTTCCTTCTATCTTTCCCAGAACAGATCTGTTTCTCTAGGCTTTGGTGGCTCTATAGGACCAGATGGGGAATTTGTTGGAAACATAAAGCACATTACAGTGTTAGTGTGACCACAGAAGTCCTTAGTATTGACACTATATTGGCTGTATATGGTAGTATATGGGCTGTGTGGGTGTGTACTGCCGTTTTTTCTGTCTCAGTGGAGGCTGGTGGGAGGAGCTTTAGGAGAACGGGGTCATTGTAATGGCTGGGCTGGAATCAATGGAACGGAGTCAAACGTGGTTTCCATATGTTTCATGCTGTTCCAATTATTCCATTCCAACCACTACGAGCCCGTCCTCCTATAGCACCTCCCACCAGCCTACTCTGTTCTGTCTTCAGATAATGGACCATGGTCGACATAATAATGTATTACTTTCTTGCTAATGACTGAGATTTTATGGTACCTATGATGAATACTTTTGGACAGAGCCAGCCAGCTACAGTGGAGTGGGTTTTACATAATGCACTATAACCACTTGTTGTAAAGCAGACTGTGTACATGTGTCTAACCGACCATTTCTCTGTTTGGACTGGTTGACTTCGGGATTGGAATTCTGTGATGACCACTCAAATAGCTTTTTCTCTGCCTCTTCTCATCTCATTCTCTTTCTTCTCACCTCCCACCTCCTTTCTCTCCCTTCTTCTCACGCAGTGCCTCTCTTCCCACTCCCTCTCTCTTTTCTCTCTGCCTCCCAGGCTCTTCTTCATGGTATACTAATCATCTATTATGAAGACCTGCAAAACGTTCTCCAATGTTTTTACATGACAACATGGCATTATGGCGATGACACAGAGCTTCATCACACTGCAACATGGTTGGGATATTGTGGGAATGTTGTGGAAGGCCTTTGCTGATGAAAAGCTTGTAGCCAGGGAGGAAGGATGTACTTCAACTTAATTCAAATAATTGTCAAGGCTCTCAGTCTTAGACCACTGTTTGGGAGGGATGGAGGTAAGGGACAGTGTGTGTGTGTGTGTGTGTGTGTGTGTGTGTGTGTGTGTGTGTGTGTGTGTGTGTGTGTGTGTGTGTGTGTGTGTGTGTGCGCGCGCGCATAATAAAGAAGGTCTTCTTGGTCTTATTCAAAATGATGGAAACAGATAGAAACTTATTGTATAGAACTGATTCAATGTTTTACTCCACATGATATTAAAAGCATTGTATCTTGTACAGCAATAGATTTCTATCCACAATGATAGAGATGTTTTGATACGGTCTGTGCTCGTCAATAGCCGACATCGAAAGTGCAATCAATGAGGAGATTGGGGAGTTATGACTCCAGAGACAAGGTCATACACTTTAACTAAGGTCTTCAGCCTATGACTGTACACTAGAACTGAAGTGGCAAAGCAACACGTCCATTAGGCCTACACTTTTTGGTTTCTGAGGCAGGAAATGACATGACCCCATTCTGCAGTAGTTATCAAAGCCGGTCCTGGCGGATCCCTTTATATCCAGGTTTTCCTTCCAACCTTAACACAATTATATTCCATTGATCTGATATGCACTACATTATTAAATTGATCGATTGGGTGAAAAACCTACAAGAGTCCTCTTGGACTGCATATGAACCTTGGTCTCAGAATACATCTAGTGAATAGGTTACATGTGTAAAAAGGCCTAGAAACAACCGTTATGATACATTTCTTGACCCAAGGTAGTGCTCTGATAAAGAGCATACCATGTGAGCTTGTGTAGGGGTCCCTGGTTTTAAACTGCCCGTATCTGCCAGTGTGACTGGCAATGCAAAAAGACAACTAACTTTTACTCACAATGACTTCACTCACTTTCAATGGACATGTTTATCAATGCCACCGGACAAAAAAAAAAATGCACAACTCCCCCCCCCCCACTCCCCATTCTCTCCTCCAACCCCTCTCATCTGAATAGTTCAAAGTCCACTGACTCTTTTTAAAAGCTGCACTTTTATGACGTAAGGGGCCTAGGTAATTGACAGGATGGCAATCTGCACAAAGACAGAGATCAGAGATCACAGGATGGTCGACGCTCCATATACTATTGATTAGGATAATGCGTATGCAGATAGATATGGACCACTGAGATGGCTGCAGTCTGACAAGGGTGAAATAGCACAATGTCAGACTTGGGATGAAATAACATTTGAAATCTTTCAAACGCTTTGAGCGTTTGCTCTAGCCTGCCCGGGGTTTTGCAGATTGGCATGGTTTGCAGTTATGGGCCTATTATTTTGTTCATTAAACCAGGCCAGCTCAATCAAGTACAGATGGTATTAGAAATTATTTCAAATATTATTTGAGCCTAGGTCTGATATAACTAGTGGCCCTGGACACTACTCTTTCCCTTTCACACGTTGAATGTGGCAGGCATTTCTGAAAGGTGGCGATTTTAACGAAAACCATAGCATTTTTATTGTATTTTTTAACCTTTGCAGAGTTTGTGTTTATGGTGATGGTTGATGCAAGAAGAAAGAGTTTGAATCAATATGTGTAATTTGCTGTTGTTTGTTCCTGGAACCTTGTGTCAATTATATACGTTGTAAGATTTTCAAGATGTCCTGTTTTCTGTTCATTTTGTGGTGGATTTTTGTGTCAGTGATATTCTATGAATGCGTTAATTAATTAACTTTATCAACTCCCAGAGGGGAAATTCCAAGACAATAGGATGCCTTGACAGACCAAAAGAAGATTTCACACAGACACCAAAAAATGGATAAGCTTGTTAGTCAACAATACATTTTAGTCTGGGCCTTTTTCAAGGGAGAAGGCCAGCCTCACCCTTACCTTTCAACATCTAGCAGACTGGAATGAGCACCACAGTAAACATTACAATAAATTATTTTCTTGGCGCAGGGATTTTGACTGTAACAGGTATCCATAAGTCCTTTCTCAACCTGTCTTTTCTCTCAGCCACTCATCACGGCAGTGTATAGTTTCTATAGAATTACAAAACAGCTATTATACACATTGTTGACAGTAAACTGGATTGGAACGCTGTGTATGTTTCTCTGCCTTGGGGTGGTAACTAATAAAACTAATACAGTCCGATTGAAAGTCTTTTAGAGATAAAATGGCGCCGAAGGAGATGGCCGCCTCACGACTAGCTCTTAGAATAGAATTATAAGTATTTTGTTTTACAAGCATTTTGCTACACCCGCAATAACATCTGCTAAACCAATAACATTTGATTTGACACATTATATATTTTGTTACCCATAGTAAGGTTACAGACATGTATTTTCTTGTATGAGTAGTGATTTATGCAAACTGCAACAGTGTAATGCCCCTTGAACCCGTAGGCAGACCTGCTAACCACTGCTCCAATAAGGGTTAAAGGATACTTCAGGATTTTGGCAATGAGGGCATTTATCTACTTCTAGCATGCTAGCAGATACCCATAGACTTCCAGTCACTGCGCTAACGCTAGTTAGCAATTGCACTAGCGCTAGTTAGCAACTTCCTTCAAACTGCACGCAGAGATATAAAAATGGTATCCACGAGTTCATCTGACTCTGGGGAAGTAGATAAGGGGCCTCACTGCCAAGTTACCATAAACAGTGGGACACGCCAGACAGCCCTTTCCACCAAATGTCAGAGTTTACTCCCAGATCGCACATGAACAGAGAGAGACAGAGAGCGAAAGGAACACAGGTTAACAGAACATAAGCTCGACCGCTGAAGTCAGAGGGTCTGTCATAAGGTCTGTCTGGTCAACAGGGACCAGCCGCTAGCTACGCTGTGTGCTAAGTGGTTTGTCTTGTCTGTGTGAATAGACAGTTCACTAGGGAAGTTTTGGCACATTTTACTCATCGATGAGACTTACAAGTTCTAATTCATAGAACATTTCCTCTCTGGATTCCTCAGAGAACCAAAGAGAAGAGGAACTTGTGCTGTTACTCAGTGTATCATAGAAAGAACTTCAATTCAGGATCATAAGCATAGGAACACTGAGTATGCTTGAAGAACAAATGTCTGAATGTAACCTAACCAGTTCTCTCTCTGTCCTAGTGAGAAAATGTCAATCCCAGGACAGCCACGCTGACATTGCTCACAGCAAAGACATTGTTTGATATCACAACACCAACGGAATTGAAAAGAGCCAGACATGCACCAGCTGTGTCTCATTCTGTGCTGTAAATCAACCATTCTAAATGCTTTACACTGAGCTCCATACCCTTTGGTTATTTTTCATGAGACAACTGGTGTGTGACCCTGGCCAGACCCAAGGGTGCTAGACCCTGGTCCATCAGTAGGTGCACCCGGGTTTTCCAGAAATCCCGATTGGAAGATTCCCCAATTAGAAAGGAATAAGCAAAAAAGGTCTCCAATCAGGATTTCTGGAACAGCAAGGAATTTTGTTAAAGTTACCAGAACTTTGCAATCCTAGACAAGAGTTACTTATGAGTAAGGTCAAGCCAAATCTTCTAAAGCCTGCATAGATTATCTGATAGGAATGCATGTGGGCTCAAACCAAATTCTGATTAACTGCAGGTTACATAAGAACAAAATATTCAGGTAGGCTGATCATAATACCTGCCCAATGATTCTATCTAGCCATGTTTAACTGCATATTATGGTGATTGGACATTTTGACAGGACTACTTATCCATAAACATATGCACATATGCACAACTAAGGCAGGCACATAGGCAGGAGGACATTGATGGACTTACTGACTGCATAACGGACTACAGTGGGGAGAACAAGTATTTGATACACTGCCGATTTTGCAGGTTTTCCTACTTACAAAGCATGTAGAGGTCTGTAATTTTTCTCATAGGTACACTTCAACTGTGAGAGACAGAATCTAAAAAAAAATCCAGAAAATCACATTGTATAATTTTTTAATAATTAATTTGCATTTTATTGCATGACATAAGTATTTGATCACCTACCAACCAGTAAGAATTCCGGCTCTCACAGACCTGTTAGTTTTTCTTTAAGAAGCCCTCCTGTTCTCCACTCATTACCTGTATTAACTGCACCTGTTTGAACTCGTTACCTGTATAAAAGACCCCTGTCCGCACACTCAATCAAACAGACTCCAACCTCTCCACAATGGCCAAGACCAGAGAGCTGTGTAAGGACATCAGGGATAAAATTGTAGACCTGCACAAGGCTGGGATGGGCTACAGGACAATAGGCAAGCAGCTTGGTGAGAAGGCAACAACTGTTGGCGCAATTATTAGAAAATGGAAGAAGTTCAAGATGACGGTCAATCTCCCTCGGTCTGGGGCACCATGCAAGATCTCACCTCGTGGGACATCAATGATCATGAGGAAGGTGAGGGATCAGCCCAGAACTACACGGCAGGACCTGGTCAATGACCTGAAGAGAGCTGGGACCACAGTCTCAAAGAAAACCATTAGTAACACACTACGCCGTCATGGATTAAAATCCTGCAGCGCACGCAAGGTCCCCCTGCTCAAGCCAGCGCATGTCCAGGCCCGTCTGACGTTTGCCAATGACCATCTGGATGATCCAGAGGAGGAATGGGAGAAGGTGATGTGGTCTGATTAGACAAAAATAGAGCTTTTTGGTCTAAACTCCACTCGCCGTGTTTGGAGGAAGAAGAAGGATGCATACAACATCAAGAACACCATCCCAACCGTGAAGCATGGAGGTGGAAACAAAGGGGACAGGACGACTGCACCGTATTGAGGGGAGGATGGATGGGGCCATGTATCGCGAGATCTTGGCCAACAACCTCCTTCCCTCAGTAAGAGCATTGAAGATGGGTCATGGCTGGGTCTTCCAGCATGACAACGACCCGAAACACACAGCCAGGGCAACTAAGGAGTGGCTCCGTAAGAAGCATCTCAAGGTCCTGGAGTGGCCTAGCCAGTCTCCAGACCTGAACCCAATAGAACATCTTTGGATGGAGCTGAAAGTCTGTATTGCCCAGCGACAGCCCCGAAACCTGAAGGATCTGGAGAAGGTCTGTATGGAGGAGTGGGCCAAAATCCCTGCTGCAGTGTGTGCAAACCTGGTCAAGAACTACAGGAAACGTATGATCTCTGTAATTGCAAACAAAGGTTTCTGTACCAAATATTAAGTTCTGCTTTTCTGATGTATCAAATACTTATGTCATGCAATAAAATGCAAATTAATTACTTAAAAATCATACAATGTGATTTTCTGGATTTTTGTTTTAGATTCCGTCACTCACAGTTGAAGAGTACCTATGATAAAAATTACAGACTTCTACATGATTTGTAAGTGGGAAAACCTGCAAAATCGGCAGTGTATCAGATATTTGTTCTCCCCACTGTATATCAATTTTTGTGTAGACAACACTGTACGCTGTTTTCCAAATAATAAACCCTGGGTCACCAGCGACCTGAAGGCCCTGCTGAATAAGAAGAAGAGGGCCTTCAAGGAGGGGGACAGGGACAAATTGAAATGCGTCCAGAGGGAGCTGAAGTTGCGGATTGCTGAGGGGAAGAGAGGGTATAAGGAAAAGATGGAGGACAAGCTGAGTCAGAGCCAGGTGAGAGAGGTGTGGAAGGGTATGAGAAATATCACTGGCTTCAAAAAGTCAAACAGTGGGCAGACGGAGGGGACCCAGGACAGAGTCAATGAGCTGAACCAATTTTTTAACAGGTTCGATACTGGCCCTGTCCACCTCCCCTCCAGCTCCCCAGGCCACACACCCTCACGGCTGTCCCACCCCCACAACACCTCTGTTGAGACGATCAGCGACCCCCTCCCCACCTCCGCCCCTGCTCCCTCTGGACTGTTCCTCAACACCCCCCTTCCCCCCACCTCCCCACCTGGGCTGGCTTTCACCACCAACCAAGTGAAGAGAGCGCTGGAGAGACTACATCAGTGGAAAGCGGCGGGCCCTGGTGGCATCAACCCAAGGGTGCTTAGGGTCTGTGCTGACCAACTGTGTGGAATACTCCAGCGACCCTTCAACCTTAGCCTAAGCCTTGAAAGGGTCCTTGTGCTGTGGAAAACATCCTGCCTCGTCCCAGTGCCCAAGAAGGCGCACCCCACTGTCCTGAATGACTTCAGACCTGTAGCGCTAACATCCCACATCATGAAGACCCTGGAAAGGTTAGTCCACGCTCACCTCAGACCCCTGGTGTGTACATCACTGGACCTCCTGCAGTTTGCATATCATCGCAACATCGGGTGGATGATGCAATCATCTACCTTCTGCAGAGGGCCTACTCTCACCTGAACAACGCAGGTTGCACTGTGAGGGTTATGTTTTTGGACTTCTCCAGTGCCTTCAACACCATTCAGCCCCTGCTACTGGGTGAGAAGATGAAGAGGATGAAAGTGGAAGCACTCTTAGTCTCCTGGGTCACGGACTACCTGACCGGTAGGCAACAATTTGTGCAACTACAGAGCTGTGTGTCAGAACGGGCAGTGAGCAACACAGGGGCACCCCAGGGAACGGTCCTGTCCCCCTTCCTGTTCACCCTCTACACCTCTGACTTCAGATATAACTCTGAAACATGCCACCTACAGAAGTTCTCGGATAACTCCTCAATTGTAGGATGCATCAGGGGTGAGCAGGAGGAGGAGTACAGCAGCACAATCAATGACTTTGTGTTGTGGTGTGAGCAGAACCAACTTCAGCTCAACATCAGAAAAACAAAGTAGATGGTGGTGGACTTCAGGAGAACCAAGGACCAACTGACTGCAGTCCCTATACAGGGGATGGATGTGGAAATGGTTGGGTCATACAAGTTCCTGGGAGTCCATATGGACAACAGGCTGGAATGGGCTGGTAACACCGGGGCTCTGTACAAAAAGGGCCAGAGCCGACTCTACTTTCTGAGGAGGCTCAGGTCCTTCAACGTGTGCAGTAAACTACTGCATACCTAAAAGCCGGTGATGCTTCTCGGGTAAATAAGCTGATCAGGAAGAATAGCTCTGTTCTGGGGATTAGCCTCGACACTCTAGAGGAGGTGGCGGAGAGACGGATCCTGGCCAAACTGCTGGCCATCATGGACAACGTCACCCACCCTCTGCATGCCATGGTTATGACGCAGAGGAGCACCTTCAGTCACAGACTGATCCCACTACGGTGTGCCAGAGAGCGCTACAGGAGGTCCTTCTTGCCGGCGGCTATTAGACTATTTAATGCCTCACCGGGTTGCCATGCCGTCGGCAACATAGACCTGGAACTGTTGGGGTGTTAGGACCTAGTTTAACAATTATGCATCCATCCGTGAGTAACTCTGGTCTGTAATCACTCATTCACTCAGGACTTATTTATTAATTCAGGTCTGTATATACATATTCATGTACAGTTGTTATATTGTAAGTCATTCTTGGACTGAACTTACGTAGTCATTCACTCAGGAATGCATATTAGTATCCTGTCAGTTGTATCTTTTTTCATTGCTTTTAGTATATCGAATGTGCAATACGTGCATTTATCTGTAATTAAACCCTGCGCACTAAGGACTGTATTTTAAGGGAATTACTATTATTACCCTAAATTATATCATACACACATTTAGCTTTTTAAGTATCTCTTCCTGTCATTTACCTGTACAGTTAATGTAACCATACAAATATTCACTTACCTGTAAATGTAACTGTATATTTACCTGTATAGTTAATTTAACCATGCAAAATATTCACATACCTTAATTAATTTAACCAGTCTGTATATTAAGTAAACTATTTTTACACACTTTTAGCTATTTAAGTAATTCTCTGCCATCGACCTGTATAGTATAGTTAACCATGCAAATACTCCTTTTTTATTTATATCAACTTGCAATATTTGTATCCTTTTTTTCCCCACCTGTAACAATGTATAGTGTACATATTCAGCCATCCACCCCTACTTTATAACTTTTTTGCACTCCAGACTTCTTGTATTTTTATACTTTTTCATACTGCCGCTCTATGTATCATATATCTGTCTTTTGTGTATTTTCGTTCTGGCATTTTGCACCTGCCCTGTTTTTTTCGTAGCTGCTTGACGAAGAAATTTCCCCTCGGGGATCAATAAAGTATCTATCTATCTATCTATCTATCTATCTATCTATCTATCTATCTATCTATCTATCTATCTATCTATCTATCTATCTATCTGCATGTGTGTGCATGCACAAGCGCACGCAAACACACACCCACCCCTCACCCTCTCACACTCTGTTCTCTGCCGTGCTGAATTGACAGCCTTGCTGACGCCTTGTCCTTTCGTTCAAAGCACTTTTATGAGTGACTACTGACTCACCGCAGTGGTACAGCCTACATATCTGAAATATCAGCCCTCCAGGCCAAAACACTTGTCAATAAAATCTCTCTCTATCAGAGCATGTCTTGGACCCTATACATACTCTGATAGACTCAAGTGTACTGGAACTCAAAGAGTGGATTATGTCAGTGTACAAGAGGATGAAGGATTCTACCCTATTAAAGGAGATATTACGTTATGAATGAAGTTTCAAGATGTCGTGCCCACTTATAAACAAGCTATTTCCTAACTCAGTGTGAGGGCTTGGTTGTGGTAAGGCCTCTTACTCCCACCAGGGGGAGTGGAAGGCACACAATCAAGTCCTCACACCCCTAACTGGGGAAATTAATGATCCCCAATCAGAGACAGCTGTCTAGAGTTGTCTGATTGGGGATAGTATTTAGGCACCACACACATCCACCTGTGTGTGGATCATTGTTCCTGCTTGTCTGCCTTGTGTTTCAGAAAGCAAGCAAGAAAGCAAGAAAGCAAGAAAGCAAGCCACTGTGTTTTTGTTTTGTTTGTAGTAAGTTTATACTCTCCTGTTTATTTTATATGCTTCGTGAGAACACCTCATTAAAATAAACAAGGATGACACTACACGAGCGCTCCGTCTATCGTCCCATTAATCCGCACCGTGACACTCAGAAGGGCACTGTTCCATTATAATCATCATTGTTTCGCAACAGGAACATAGGGGTAAGGCTACAGCTGTGATATAGCATATCAGATGATAAATCATACCATCATATCGCCAATCCTCTGACTTTTTAAAATCATTGTAAATAACATTACATGAGCAGGGGGGACCTGACCCTAGATCAGCACTCCTACTCTCTCTGTGAAGCTCTGTGAATACATGCCCAGAACAATAACCTACATTGTTTGTTATATAAGTTTTAAGCTAAATGTATTGTTTCAGTCCTTCATTCACATCTGTCTTTGAGAGAGGATTACAGAGTAACCAAGCAGCCTTCAACTGTAATACCAGAAATGCATAGCTGAATGAAAAATCCCCTTAAAGCGTCAATCAGCAGTTGAAACAAAGGAATGGGGCTGGAGAAATGTAACCACTGAACTCTACAGACAGAGCTGTGGATGCAAGGAATGACCATCCATTATATAAACAATTATATTATTTGTTTATTTGTTTACATATACTTTGTTTACAAAACAAGCTTACATTTTTGATTGTGATGGGTTATGACAGTTGAACTAAGTTCATGAGACATTTGTAAGTTATATTCTTCAAGAATCAAATGGGTACATTCATTTATAAGTCCAAAAATGTATGTAGCAACTGCATATTGTCCCTTTAAAATCCACTTTAAAACATTCACTTCAGAATAGCGAGATGCAGCCAAAGATACAGAAGCAAAGGAATCAGTGCTGTTCAAACAAATCTCCTTAAATGGCCATTGGCCTCACCCTAGTGTGTCTCTTGGCTCGGAAGTGTGATATTTCTCCTTTTATATGTCATGTAATAAATATTTGACAATAAAACGTTTATAGATCACATTCAGGGAAGGTAACACGTTTATAGATCACATTCAGGGAAGATAACACGTTTATAGATCACATTCAGGGAAGATAACACGTTTATAGATCACATTCAGGGAAGATAACACCTTTATAGATCACATTCAGGGAAGATAACACCTTTATAGATCACATTCAGGGAAGATAACACATTTATAGATCACATTCAGGGAAGATAACACCTTTATAGATCACATTAAGGGAAGATAACACGCTTATAGATCACATTCAGGGAAGATAACACATTTATAGATCACATTCAGGGAATATAACACCTTTATAGATCACATTCAGGGAATTCCAATTCTTACTATGAGTCATCATTTGATCCTCTATGTTTTATGTAATCCATCTGTGCTGTCTCTGTTCTCGTTTTCCAAAAGCAATGCTGGTGACCTTGAGGGGTATCGTCTGGGAGGTCAATTAAATTTTGTCTATCATAAAGCCTAGATCTCTGTCCAAAACCCCAACCTATCCATATTTAATCGTACATTTTACATTCTTCCAGTCTTTGTTTTTACTGATTACTCAGAGTCAACAGCATTCAGACACTGGTGTTTTCAGCCATGTATATACCGCCAGTTCATTACAGCTTTCCTGCACAGACAGAGTGTACCCAAATACAATCAAAGCCAATATAGGTAAAGCATGTTTTTTTATGCATTACCGATATTTGAGGTTAATCAGGGTTCAGGTTCAGGGTTGAGGGGTCACACCGTGGGGGTCAGGGGTCAGACTGTGGGGTCAGGGGTGACTTTGTCCAGCCCAGACACAGCCATTTCAAAGGCGTGGATGACCTCAGAGCTGGTCCTGGTGTCCTCTTCATTCTACAATAAGAATGACAGAGCTGTCATTAAAGGGGCATACAGCTACTTGTAGGTACTTTAGAGATTTTCTACCTTCATTCTACAGTAGTGAGGGCCCTGCCGCCCATTACTGAAAAGCATATAGATCAGGTTAAGCCATACACTCTGCAGCGCAGCGCAACACAACAGTGCCACCTTTAATACGACAATAGTGAGGACTCATGGAGAACTTTTAATTTACCTTTACAATGTATTTTTATTGAACTTACAATGGTCTCTGGGACCAGTAGCTGGCACAGTCGTTTGATAGTTGTCCGCTGGGACAGGATCTTTTTCTGTTTCCTGAGTTAAAGAGAGAGAAAGGAGCGTCACCAATACAGGACAGTATCAAGCATAGTTTTGTTCACTTGATATTCTATTGAAAAGAGCAAAGATACATTCGGGCAGAAGGTAACATATGAACATATTATACAACACAAAATACTGATTTTCACAGGGGAGAAGAATTGCATGTGTATGGGCCAGGGAACATTGGTTGCATGTGTATGGGCCAGAGAACATTGGTTGCATGTGTATGGGCCAGAGAACATTGGTTGCATGTGTATGGGCCAGAGAACATTGGTTGTGTAAGACTAGGCCTAGAATCAGATAGTTGGCTATCATTACCCCAAATAGGTGAGAAAAGTATTAATAGGCCAATATAGATAAATCCAAAGCAGACATTTCATGGAGCATAATTTATTTCCAACACCACCTGTGTCTAGCTCTGCAGGCCTAGGCTAAGCTACATCAACATGGTATCTCTCTGTATGGTTTTTCAAATGATCAAACTGAACCTACTGGAGGACAACACATTGTGTGGCTGAGGCAGCAGTGGGTATGTCTTCCTCCCAGGTGGCACCCTGTTCCCTACATAGTGCACTACTTTTGACCAGAGTGGTTCACTATATTGGGGTAGGGTGCCATTTTGGGATGCACTTTATGCCTTACATGGATGAGACAGCAAAATAATTATATACATTTGTTTACGTTGTTCTTGTATTGAGAAGGAGGGACACCATTATGCTAATTTTACTAACATAAAAACAGATATGTTACACAGAGCATTATGGGTACTATAGTATGTAATGTTACAGTTATCAGTCAGAAGGCCTTGCCAGGTCACAATAGAAGACCTGGCAATAGAAGACCCCCACCCATTACAGTACATATTTTGTCTTGCCCATTCACCCTCTGAATGGCACACATACACAATCCATGTCTCAATTCTCTCAAGGCTTAGAAATCATTCTTTAACCTGTCTTCTCCCCTTCATCTACACTGATTGAAGTGGATTCAACAGGTCATACTACAGTAAGATATACACGGTAGTGTTGGCCTGTGGTGTTGGGAATGTTTACTGTACCTGAGGTTTTCGCAGTGCTCGTCCAGTTTCCTCTGGTTAAGAGCATAGAGGTCCTTGGAGTATTGGCCCCACATGGTCCTGAGGTCCCTGCGGTGGGCCACAGAACGCTCCTGGGCCTGGCTCAGAATGTCCCTGTATGTCACTGACCCAGCCGTGACATCACCATGGGGTCAAGGAAGGAAAACTGGCTGGGATGTCATGTACAGTGCCTTCAGAAAGTATTCACACCCCTTGACTTTTTCTGCATTTTGTTGTGTTACAGCCTGGATTTAAATTGATTACATTTAGATTTTTCCCCATAATGTCAAAGTGGAATTATGTTTTTCGAAATGTTTACAAATTAATTAAAAATGAAAAGCTGAAATGTCTTGAGTCAATAAGTATTCAACCCCTTTGTTATGGCAATCCTAAATGAGTTTAGGAGTACAAATTTGCTCAACAAGTCACATAATAAGTTGCAATAATAAGAGTTTAACATGACTTTTGAATGACTACCTCATCTCTGTACCCCACAATTATCTGTAAGGTCCCTTAGTCGAGCAGTGAATTTCAAACACAGATTCAACCACAAAGACCAGGGAGGTTTTCCAATGCCTCACAAAGAAGGGCACCTATTGGTAGATGGGTAAAAAAAAAAAAGCAGACATTGAATATCCCTTTAAGCATGGTGAAGTTATTAATTACACTTTGGATGGTGTATAAATACACCCAGTCACTACAAAGATAGAGGATTCCTTCCTAACCCAGGAAGGAAACTGCTCAGGCATTTCACTAATGGTGAATTCAAAACAGTTCCAGAGTTTAATGGCTGTGATAGGAGGAAACTGAGGATGGCTCAACAACATTGTAGTTACTCCACAATACTAACCTAATTGACAGAGTGAAAAGAAGGATAAAGTCTTAATTCATTCCTTACTTACCGATTTGTGTGTATTGGGTTTTTGTTGTCTTATTGTTAGATATTACTGCACACTAGCTGAGGCATTTCGCTACACCCGCATTAACATCTGCTAAACACATGTATGTGACCAATAAAATGTGACTTGATTTGAAAAGCATTGACTCAGGGGTGTGAATGTTTATGTAAATCAGATATTTCTGCATTTCATTTTCAATAAATCTGCAAAAATGCGGCATATTGTGTGTAGATGGGTGAGAAAAAAATATATTTAATACTTTTTGACTAACACAACAAACAACAAAATGTGAAATAAGTCAAGGGGTATGAATACTTCCTGAAGGCAGTGTGTGTGGATGAGGGTAGTAGATAAGAATGATGGATATAAAAGAATGATCTGTGGTGTACATGGTTGGCACCGGGACACACACACATTTACACACAGGCATTAACGCATGCACCCACGCCGGGGCACACACTCACACACACACACACACACACACACACACACACACACACACACACACACACACACACACACACACACACACACACACACACACACACACACACACACACACACACACACACACACACACACACACACACACACACACACACACTCATTCCATTAATTTCATTGTGAGGATATGGAGGCAGCTTGCTGATCTCGGTCCTGACCACTAGTACGTCCTGGCCCACCTTGGGCTCCATGTGGAGAACACGCATGTAGTACTGCACCAGAGGACTGTTGCCATACACATTAAACACACTGCGCTTAAACGTCACGCCCGGGTAGGCTACATGGGACTGGGGGAGAGGGGGAGAAACAGTGGGAATGAGAGAGGGATATGAAGGAGAGCGGATGAGAGAAAAAGAGAAAGGTGTGTGTGTGTGTGAGAGCGAGAGCGAGAATGAGGGGTAAACAACACAATGTCAGCAGGGACATTGTTGTCTCTCTCTTTAAGAGAGACAGAATGAGTATGAAAGCTGGACTGTGTGAAGTGTCAGTCTGACCTCTCTGGCAGGTGTCTGGTTGGACTGTCCAGTCAGGGCCTTCAGGTCTGTCCCTGTGATGTTCGCTGAGCCCACTGTCTTCTCTGGAACAACCACAACATGACACACAGCCAACAACAGAGAGATAGGGGAGACAAGGAGAGCACACAAAGAGCAAGTTGGCATTGAGTTCTGGTGAAGTAAATATCTCTAACAAAGACCAATGCCATGAATCTCGAACTAGACTCTAGTCCATGGAGAGAATCCACTAAACACAGACAACAATTTTGACTACTTACGCTTACCAAATTGAGACAGAGAGGTTTACCTTCCGAGCCTGACGTAGTGCTGGTTGTGTAAACAGTGCCTTTAGATGGCTGGCTCTCCAGAGTAGTGTGACTACTACTGGTCAGCAATGAGCTCTGAGACACACACAGAATGGCATCAATTCTGATCAAAAGGTGTCCGACTGGGCACAGACGGCATTTCAATGTCTAGTTTTGATTTACATTTGGTTGAGTTGTCAACTAAGGTGAATTGAACGTGAAATCAAAAAAAATCTTTCGATTTAAGGTTAAATGTTGGGTGAAAAAATACTAAATTCCCTTACGTTGAAGACTTTGCAAATCCAATTAGTTTTCCACATTGATTCAACGTCATCACATTAAATTTTGTTGTTGGAATAACGTGGAAACAACTTTGATTCAACCCGTTTTTGCCCAGTGGGGTGTTTGTGTGTGTGATTGAGTATTTGTGTGTGTGTGTGTGTGTGTGTGTGTGTGTCTATGCATGCGCATGTACAGTTGAAGTCGGAAGTTTACATACACTTAGGTTGAAGGTACCACGTTCATCTGTACAAACAATAGTACGCAAATATAAACACCATAGAACCACGCAGCTGTCATACTGCTCAGGAAGGAGACGCGTTCAGTCTCCTAGAGATGAATGTAATTTGGTGCGAAAAGTGCAAATCAATCCAAGAACAACAGTAAAGGACCTTGTGAAGATGCTGGAGGAAACAGGTGCAAAAGTATCTATGTCCACAGTAAAACGAATCGACATAACCTGAAAGGCCGCTCAGCAAGGAAGAAGCTACTGCTCCAAAACCACCATAAAAAACCCAGACTAAGGTTTGCAACTGCACATGGGGACAGAGATCATACATTTTGGAGAAATATCCTCTGGTCTGATGAAACAAAAATAGAACTGTTTGGCCATAATGACCATCGTTATGTTTGGAGGAAAAAGGGGGATACTTGCAAGCCGAAGAACACCATCCCAACCGTGAAGAACGGGGGTGGCAGCATCATGTTTTGGGGGTGCTTTGTTGCAGGAGGGACTGGTGCACTTCTCAAAATAGATGGCATCATGAGGAAGGAAAATTATGAGGATATATTGAAGCAACATCTCAAGACATCAGTCAGGAAGATAAAGCTTGGTCGCAAATGGGTCTGCCAAATGGACAATGACCCCAAGCATACTTCCAAAGTTGGCTTAAGGACAACAAAGTCAAGGTATTGGAGTGGCCATCACAAAGCCCTGACCTCAATCCTATAGAACATTTGTGGGCAGAACTGAAAAAGTGTGTACGAGCAAGGAGGCCTACAAACCAGACTCAGTTACACCAGTTCTGTCAGGAGGAATGGGCCAAAATTCACCCAACTTATTGTGTGAAGCTTGTAGAAGGCTACCCGAAACGTTGACCCAAGTTAAACAATTTAAAGGCAAAGCTACCAAGTACTAATTGAGTGTACGTAAACTTCTGACCCACTGGGAATGTGATGAAATAAATACAAGCTGAAAGAAATCATTCTCTCTACTATTATTCTGACATTTCACATTCTTAAAATAAAGTGGTGATCCTAACTGACCTAAGACAGGGAATTTTGTACTAGGATTAAATGTCAGGAATTGTGAAAAACTAAGTTTAAATGTATTTGGCTAAGGTGTATGTAAACCTCCGACTTCAACTGTAACTGTGCGTGTTTGCATGCCTACGTGTGTTTGACAAAATTAAGAGACTGACCGGTTTCTTCCTCAGTAGAGTGGTGGCACTGCTGGTCAATTTACTATGAGAGGGCTCATCAACATAGGCACTGGAGAACATACTGTCCAGGAGAGACAGACATGAGTCACTCTCTTTCTCATTCCTCTTGTTCCCAGACACAAACTGTACATGAGTAGCCTCCTCTGGCTCCAGAGCCTCAAAGTCCCACTTCTTAAAAACATCAGGGGCAGGACAGATACCTGAGAGCGAGAGCGAGAGAGAGAAGAGGGGTAAACAGTGTCAGCTGGGAGGGTAGAGAGCTAGAATTAATATGAAAGACTGGGAAAAAAACTATAGATAAATGAGGGGAAAGAGAATACAAAAAGAAAGAGAGGGAGAGTTAATTGAGGATGGTGTGATTTACATGTGTATGTTTTCTCAGTGAGTGTGTGCAGTGTCACCTCCTGTCCACTGGTAGGCAGTAAAGCACAGTGGGATGAGGAAGGTGTCACTGCGGATGGTTCTGCAGGACTGAGGGAAACAACAGCAGAAGCAGCAGTACAGGGTCTGGGCCAGGGTACTGGGGAACTCCTACAGAGGAGGAAAGAGATTAGGAAATAGTTTTGATTATACTCAGTGTGAGATATATGTAAAAGCTATATGTTTCATCTGTGAGTGCTCAGTTGAATGTTATGATATTGTATGTTATGTGCATTATCAATCTATCAACCTGCACAGGAGTAGAGAAATATAGGCATTACCCTGAGAAACCACTTGCCACTGCGTGATGTTAAACTCTGGGTCAGGATTCGGATGTAATTCTCTGCGATTCGTACAAACAGGCTGTCCTGTATGCGTGCGACTGGCTGGAGAGAAAAAACATGGCAGCCTTTAATGTTACACCACTTGTGGTTTATGTCTGTTGGCAACTGCACTGCACTAGAGAATAAACACATACAGTATGTGCGTAAATGGGACATTCTGTCAATCTCACCTGAAAGTGCTGTAGAAACAGCCACCAGAAGGAGTCAATGACCAAGTCCTCCATCATCGAAGAAGACAGGATGCTTTGGAACACTGCCTTGTACCTGGGCTACAGGACAGGATGGGGATGGAATGTTTTAAAAGCCAGACTACGGTTTGCAACTGCACATGGGGACAAAGATCGTACTTTTTGGAGAAATGTCCTCTGGTCTGATGAAACAAAAATAGAACTGTTTGGCCATAATGACCATTGTTATGTTTGGAGGAAAAAGGGGGAGGCTTGCAAGCCGAAGAACACCATCCCAACCAGGAAGCACGGGGGTGGCAGCATCATATTGTGGGGATGCTTTGCTGCAGAAGGGACTGGTGCACTTCACAAAATAGATTGCATCACGAGGAAGGACAATTATGTGGATATATTGAAGCAACATCTCAAGACATCAGTCAGGAAGTTAAAGCTTGGTCGCAAATGGGTCTGCCAAATGGACAATGACCCCAAGCATACTTCCAAAGTTGGCTTAAGGACAACAAAGTCAAGGTATTGGAGTGGCCATCACAAAGCACTGACCTCAATCCTATAGAACATTTGTGGGCAGAACTGAAAAAGTGTGTGAGAGCAAGGAGGCCTACAAACCTGACTCAGTTACACCAGTTCTGTCAGGAGGAACGGTCCAAAATTCACCCAATTTATTTTTACTAGGATTAAATGTCAGGAATTGTGAAAAACTGAGTTTAAATGTATTTGGTGTATGTAAACTTCCGACTTCAACTGTAGTTAGTTACAAAGACCAAACAGATCTGGAATCAGGCTACTCTTTCCTTTCTTCAAAGTGACTAATGAAAAACAGTAAAACACTGATCCCCCTACAAAATGAAGAAGGCAGATAAGAACCAAATATACCCGAGAACGTTCCACTTTATGATACAAGTAGCAAACTTGTTACACTAATACTAGATACCTTAATAAAATGACTGCCATTAGGATTTCCTGTTAGAAAAAAATTGGGTAAAATCATTCCAAACAATATCAAATGTTATCCACACACTTAATGAATCCCACAGATAATATAAATAACAATTCTGATCATAAAATACACTTAAGACCTTCATCTGGGTCATATTGAGGTCATTTTGACCATTGTCCAGCGACCAAAAAGAAAATGAAAAGACTTTGTGACAGAGACAGCAAATTCCACAAACAGCTGGGGCAAGTCTAAAGAAGTATTTTTGGCTATAGTGCCATCACAGCCTTTGTCAATTTCACTCAAGTAGTATTTTACTGGGTGACTTTTACTTGAGTCCTTTTCTATTAAGGTATCTTTACTTCTACTCAAGTGTGACAATTAAGTACTTTTTCCACCATTGATAATTGCTACATACAGCCCATTGATGGCTTAAAATGTTTGAGGGGAAAATGTAAAACATTTAAATAAATAAAAAAGTGTGTCTGGAAAACACAATAAAATTGCCCAAACTGGCATATATACAAATCCTTTAAACATTTAGTAAAAAAGTGGTGAAAAAGTATGCCAAATTACAGTTTTTTGTAATGTTTTCATGGCTAGTTCCAATACTTTACATGTCTAGTGTTTGTGTGTGTGTGTGTGTGTGTGTGTGTGTGTGTGTGTGTGTGTGTGTGTGTGTGTGTGTGTGTGTGTGTGTATTTGTGTGTGTGTGTGTGTGTGTGTGTGTGTGTATGGATGCGCATGTAACTGTGAGTGTTTGCATGCCTGCGTTTGACAAAATTAAGAGACTGACCGGTTTCGAAATGTGACAGGAAACCTACCCTGTACATGTCACTTTTTTTATATTGTTTGGAAAGACTTTACCCTTTTTTCTTCTAACAGGAAATTGATACTTGTATCATAAAATGGAACAATTATTTCACCTATCCGCTGGACTATTGATACAGTGTTGTTTAGTACCTTGTCGGCAAGGTGTGGCTGTGCTCTCACTACGTGGGTGATGATGGTAGAGAAGGCGGTGCTGTGTGGCAGGGGCACGGGCATGTCGTCTCTGAACCCTGGGTACTGATACAGCTCCACCAGCTTGGGCATGCCCACCTCACGCTGAGAGACAGAAAGCAGATACAAACTCTTTGTACCATCTCAGCCCACTTCCTCTGCCTGCTGGGATAACACACATTTCTATTTGAACACACACAAAATACCAACATAAAATCCCATTTGAATTCTCAGTTTAGGCATGGTATGCAGTATCACCTCTTAATTCAATCAGTAACAAGTCCTGTTGAATATGTCATTTACTCATGAGTTGAATGGGTCAGAAGAGCCTATTCCAGTAACTACATTATGTATACAGGATAAAAATGTGACCAACCAGCTTCAGTGTTCTTAACTAGGACAGCTCTCACTGATTATAGATGAAAACACCATTCACATAATAGGCAGTTGACATTTGGGTTTCACAGGCGATACACCACACCTCCTCACCACCAACCTCCTCCCTCCATGAATTGTGAGCCCTGACCTTTTCAGCTGGCATGTTGGTCCGGCGAGTCTGCAGCGATGAGTCCTGCTGGGAGGACAGCCGTGTGAACTTTGACCCCGCCTTGTCTTGTCTGTCTGGAGGGAGGAGAGATATCACATGATTACCCAACCCTGTATCAAACCATTAGACCACTGCTAAAATTATATTTCCCTTTTCCTATTCCTTGAAACCATAAGAAGACATAAGCATTGTTTGGAATGTCATGAACCCATAAGAAACCACGTGTCCGTACCTTTGCCCTCTGCGATAGCAGCTAGGTGAGTGTGCAGATTCGGTCCGCGGTCATAACCCATCTGAAACACACAGCATCCAGGTCATGATACAAAGACCATACTATGAGGTGTGCGTGTGCGTGTGCACACCTGTGTGCCCTACACTCACGGAGCTGAAGAGAGGAGGCAGACGGGCGATCCTTGCACTGAGGGTCCCCATGGAACCCACCAAACAGGCTGTCACAACCCCGTTAAGGACAAAAACAAATTCACACAGTATTGTTTCAAAATTTATCAGTCATATCATAACATAACAATAAGGTAATTGGCGAGAAATGTGTGGGACAGTGGGGGACACCACCACCACGACTGTGTAACCTATTTCACTTAGACTACACCTGCAATAACATCTGCTAAACATGTGTATGTGACCAATAACATTTTATTTGATTTTATTTGATAGGCTAGGCTACTGCATCCCTAGCATTAGCTGAGTTCACTCCCCGATACGATACAGGGATCTAAACTAGAGATACCCTAACATGTGAAAAGGATACAGGCTGGAGTGCGTGAGGACTCTTGTAGGCTCTCCCTCTTGCTTCGCGCAGTGACAGGGTTCTCGCTCACGTCCTCCTGGCACACCACGATGGGTGCGCACTGCTCACTGATGTCCGCCATTGTTTACCTCTGCCACTACCGCCGCAGCAATGAACCTAGGGACACGACTGCATTCACAAAGATGGCGCACGGCATCATTTTAAGTTGTCCATAAATTCCAAAACACTCTCTATAAGCCTATATCAGCGCAGCAGGAACAATTGCAAGACGTTGCCATTTCTAACATTTTGATCACGGCAAAAGGAAGATAACACTACCAATACTTAGAGGAGCAAACTGAATAAGACGAAAAGAAAATCCATTGGAGGCCAGTGAAAATGAATTAAAACCAGCACATTTCGCACATTTTTTATTGATAAAACCAGCACATTTCGGCCTTTCATCCTTCAGCCTTCATTGGTATTTACAGAATACATATATATTGTTTTTTATTTAACTAGGCAAGTCAGTTAAGAACAAACTCTTCTTTACAATGACAGCTTACCTACAGGGTCAGCCCCTGGAGCAAATTAGAGTTAAGAGCCTTGCCCAAGGACACATTGACAGGTTTTTTCACCTTGTCAGCTCAGGTATTTGAACCAGCAACCTTTCGGGTTACTGGCCCAACACTCTAAGCACTAGGCTACCTACCGCCCTATGGGACTCCGAATCATGGCCAGGGTGTCTGTAGTGACGCCTCTAGCACTGAGATGCAGTGCCTTAGACTGCTGAGCCACTCGGGAAGGAGCATTTTATTTCAAATGACCTCCTACAGCATTTTATGTCAAACCCAAATTGATCAGATTTCTGCAACCCAATCACAAAAACTTCCATTGTGATTGATCCTTGAACCATATGAGGCCATTTTGATATTAGTGTTTTATGCATCAACCAATGGAGGTCAAGTTGATGCCAATCTGTTCATTACTGTTTTACCAGTGTTCTTCATATACAGTGCCTTTGGAAAGTATTCAGACCCCTTGACTGTTTCCACATTTTGTTACGTTACAGCCTTATTCTAAAATGTATTAAATTGTTTTTTTCCCCTCGTCAATCTGCGCACAATTCCACATAATGACAAAGCAAAAACTGTTTTTTAGAAATGTTTGCAAACGTAAAAACTGAAATATCACATTTACATAAGTATTCAGACCCTTTACTCAGTACTTTGTTGAAGCACCTTTGGCAGTGATTATCTTATTGGGTATGACGCTACCAGCTTGGCACACCTGTATTTGGAAAGTTTTTCCCATTCTTCTCTGCAGATCCTCTCAAGCTCTGTCAGGTTGGATGGGTAGTGTTGCTAAACAGCTATTTTCAGGTCTCTCCAGAGATGTTTGATCGGGTTCAAGTCCGGGCTCTGGTTGGGCCACTCAAGGACATTCAGAGACTTGTCCCGAAGCCACTCCTGCATTGTCTTGGCTGTGTGCTTAGGGTCGTTGTCCTGTTGGAAGGTGAACCTTCACCCCATTCTGAGGTCCTGAGCGCTCTGGAGCAGGTTTTCATCAAGGATCTCTCTGTACTTTGCTCTGTTCATCTTTGCCTCGACCCTGACTAGTCTCCCAGTCCCTGCTGCTGAAAAACATCCCCACAGCATGATTCTGCCATCACCATGCTTCACCGTAGAGATGGTGCCAGGTTTCATCCAGAAGTGACACTTGGCATTCAGGCAAAAGAGTTTAATATTGATTTCATCAGACCAGAGAATCTAGTTTCTCATGGTCTGAGAGTCTTTAGGTGCCTTTTGGCAAACTCCAAGCGGGCTGTCATGTGCCATTTACTGAGAAGTGGCTTCCGTCTGGCCCCTCCACCATAAAGGCCTGATTGGTGGAGTGCTGCAGAGATGGTTGTCCTTCTGGAAGGAACTCTAGAGCTCTGTCAGAGTGACCATTGGGTTCTTTGTCACCTCCCTGACCAAGACCCTTCTCCCCAGATTGCTCAGTTTGGCCAGGCGGCCAGCTCTAGGAAGAGTCTTGCTGGTTCCAAACTTTTTCCATTTAAGAATGATGGAGGCCACTGTGTTCTTGGGGACCTTCAATGCTGCAGACATTTTTTGGTACCCTTCCCCAGATCAGTGGCTCGACACAATGCTATCATGGAGCTCTACGGACAATTCCTTCGACCCCATGGCTTGTTTTTTTCTCTGACATGCACTGTCAACTGTAGGACCTTATATAGACAGGTGTGTGCCTTTCCAAATCATGTCCAATTAATTTACCACAGGTGGACTCCAATCAAATTTTAGAAACATCAATGGAAACAGGATGCACCTTGAGTCTCATCGCAATACATTTGTAAATACCTATTTTTGCTTAGTCATTATGGGGTATTTTGTGTAGATTTCTGATTTGTTATTTTTATTTAATACATTTTTTTGAATAAGGCTGTATTGTAACAAAATGTGGAAATAGTCAAGGGGTCTGAATACTTTCCAAAGGCACTGTACCTTTGCAACTGGTTACTTGCATCAATGACTCTGTCTTGCCATTTAACATCCAAACATGACCACCTTCAAATCAGAGCGAACTGTTTGGGTTTACGAAAAATTCAACTGAGTAAAATATTGCTGGAATTCACATTAACTACAGTGAGTTTGCTAGTTAGCAATTAGCTTCAGTGTTGTTAGCATCGGATAGACATGGCAGCTAACATTCCCCCTCCTGCCATTATGAAGCTCAGCGGAGATTGGAGCACGAACTGGGATACGTCACGAGGAGAATGGGAGGACTATGCACTAGATACTGGACTATGATGCAGTGGCTTCCACTTTGAGGACTATAATTGGCACTGAATGTATACAACCACAACCTGAACCTAACAGCAGCTCAGCAAGTTAACGGAAAAGCTATTCTTGATGCTCTTGAACACTACTTTAAACCAGCAAAGAATGTTATCTACAGGCGCTATGTTTTCGGGTGTTGCAAACAGGAGGATGGGGAGTCCATTTACAGCTTTGTCACCAGGTTAAGGGAAAAGGCAGCTACATGTAAATATGGTGCTTTAAGAGACGAACTGATCAGATATAAGATAGTGCTCGGCCTAGCTGATGAGGGCATGCACAGGCGTTTGTCGAGAGAACGGGATCTGACACTGGTCTTAGCAGTGGAGAAAAAGATTGTTATACTGGTGAGGTCCATGGAGCTAGAAAGGCAGAATATGGACAATGTCAATTTTACATTCAGGCAGCCAGCTAAGAAATTCCCCTTTGCCACAGCTAATGCTAATACAACATCCAACAATGCAAGCGACAGCCCCAATACATGCAGATATTGTGGCATTTCTCACGGACGTGGAAAAGAACACTGCCCAGCCTATGGGAAAATGTGAAAATCCTGTGGTACAGCTAATCACTTCATGAGGGTCTGCATGAAGAGCAAGAGAAAGGAGGATAAAGTGCACTCAATTGAAACCAAATCAGCACTGAGAATGATGTCTATGCTTGCGAGTGCAATGTGGTTTGTCACTATGCAACTTAACAATAAACCACAAAAATGCCAGCTAGATTTGGGGGCCACATGTAACGTTATGAGCCTTAAAGATGTATCACAACCGGCCGTGATTGGGAGTCCCATAGGGTGGCGCACAATTGGCCCCACGGACACATCTTGCTTTCACGAGAAGTGCAACACTTAGTTGGATACGTCACTTACCTGGTCAAGTTCCTGCAATTGTTCTCTGATGTGTCTGAGCAACTAAGGAGGCTCACGGACAAGGACGCCATCGGCATTGGCTTCCAGAACACAACACAGCGATGAGGAAAATAAAGCAACTGATCTGACCTGTCCTGCGATGCTACAAAATCTGTCACGATTCAGAGTGACTGAAGCCAGTATGGACTGGGCTGTTGCGGCAGGTAGCCTAGCAGTTAAGAGCTTTGGGCCATTAACCGAAAGGTCACTGGATTGAATCCCTGAGCTGGCAAGGTGAAAAAACCTGCCATTTTGCCCTTGAGCAAGGCAGTTAACCCCCAACAACAACTGCTCCCCGGGTGCTGATGACGAGGATGTCGATTTAATGATTCAGAGGGGTTGGGTTAAATAAGGAAGACACATTTTGGTTGTGCAACTGACTAGGTATCCTCTTTCCCCTTCCCTTCATACAGAAGGGCCAGCCTGTGCAATTCACCTCTAGGGCACTCACTCCAACAGAGCAGAACTATGCTCAGATTGAGAAGGAGTGCAACAACATTACCGCAGAGACAGATCACAAGCCCCTTATTGTTATATTCGTCAAGCCTCTCCTGAATGCCCCGAAATGCCTGCAGAACACTACTGGCTCTACAAAGCTATAAAGCAGGGCCGGAGATGTATGTGATACGCTCAACAGGGCTACTGCCTCAGGAACACACACACACTCCATGCATGAACAACACAGTGTGCAGCTTAGAGCACATAGAGCAAGTGGAAGTTGAACTAATAAACCAGGCTGATTACCTACAGTCGTATGCAAAAGTTTGGGCACCCCTCTGAGGCTGCATAATAATTTACTCTGTCGTCACAGAAAATGATCACAGTGGCATCCCATTCATTTTCTAATAAAAGGTGAGTACTGGGGTATTATCCATTTTTAGTGTAGCAATATTAAGTTGTATGAAATTAAATCAGATGTGAAAAATAGGCTATGTTAAAATTTGGCCACCCTTGTCATTTTGTTGATTTGAATACCTGTAACTACTTAGCACTGATTAATTGGAACACACAATTGGTTTGGTGAGCTCATTAAGCCTTGAACTTCATAGACAAGTGCATCCAATCATGAGCAAAAGTATTTAAGGTGGCCAATTCCAAGTTGTTGTTCTCTTTGACTCTCCTCTGAAGAGTGGCAACATGGGGGCTTCAAAACAATTCTCAAAGGACCTGAAAACAAAGATTGTTCAACATTATGGTTTAGGGGAAGGCTACAAAAAGCTATCGCAGAGATGTAAGCTGTCAGTGTCCACTGTGAGGAACATAGTGAGGAAATGGAAGACCACAGGCACAGTTCTTGTTAAGGCCAGAAGTGGCAGGCCAAGTAAAATATCGGAGAGGCAAAGGCGAAGGATGGTGAGAACAGTCAAAAACAGCCCACAACATCATCTTGCTGCAGATGGTGTCACTGTGCATCGTTCATCAACTCAGCGCACTTTGCACAAGGAGAAGCTGTACGGGAGAGTGATGCGGAAGAAGCCTTTTCTGCACACACGCCACAAACGCACATTTGGACAAGCCAGCATAATTTTGGAATAAGGTGCTGTGGACTGATGAAACAAAGATTGAGTTATTTGGTCATAACAAGGGGCGTTATGCATGGCGGCAAAAGAACACAGCGTTCCAAGAAAAACACTTGCTACCCACAGTCAAATTTGGTGGGGGTTCCATCATGCTGTGGGGCTGTGTGGCCAGTGCCGGTACTGGGAATCTTGTTAAAGTTGAGGGTCGCATGGATTCCACTCAATATCAGCAGATTCTTGGGAATAATGTTGAAGAATCAGTCACAAAGTTGAAGTTACGCCGGGGCTGGATATTTCAACAAGACAACGACCCAAAACACTGCTCAAAATCTACCCGGGCATTTATGCAGAGGAACAAGTAAAATGTTCTGGAATGGCCATCCCGATCCCCAGACCTGAATATCATTGAGAATCTGTGGAATGATTTGAAGTGGGCTGTCCATGCTCGGCAACCATCAAACCTAACTGAACTGGAGATGTTTTGTAAGGAGGAATGGTCCAAAATACCTTCATCCAGAATCCAGACACTCATTAGAGGCTATAGGAAGCGTCTAGAGGCTGTTATTTTAGCAAAAGGAGGCTCTACTAAATATTGATGTGATTTTTATGTTGGAGTGCCCAAATTTATGCACCTGTCTAATTTCGTTTTGATGCATATTGCACATTTTCTGTTAATCCAATAAACCTAATTTCACTACTGAAATATTACTGTGTCCATCAGTTATTTGATAGATCAAAATGAAATTGCTGATCCAAACACCCAATTATTTATAAATGGAAATTGTCAGGGGTGCCCAAACTTTTGCACTTTTGCCCTACTCCAAGGAAGAAACTGCTCTAGCCGTCAGAGAATATTGGCCACTTGGGGCTCCCAAGTGGCGCAGTGGTCTAAGGCATGGCATCTCAGTGCTAGAGGCGTCACTACAGACAACCTGGTTCAAATCCAGGCTGTATCACAACTGGCCATGATTGGGAGTCCCATTGGCCTAGTGTCGTCAGAGTTTGGCTGGAGTAGTAAATCATTGTAAATAAGAATTTGTTCTTGACTGACTTGCCTAGTTAAATAAAGGTTAAATAAAATAAAAAGTGAGGAGCTGTGTTCAAAATGGGGTGCTATTCAAAGGTCAGAGAGTCAATATCCCCTGGTCCCTGAGCTCTGAGATACTGGTGTGTGTGTGCACTGAAGTCACATTGGGGGTGAGGCCTGTTACCAACAAGCATGTGACACACTGTATTGACCAGGAATGCAGAGTGAAATAAAAGACTATGTCAGCAAATGCACAATCTGCAATGAATATGCAACAGAGAGAAACAATGATATCCCTGGCAGATAGTAAGTCTAGATCTCTTTCAACACAGTGGCAAAGACTTTCACCTGTTAGTTGATCACTACTCAGACTTCTGGGAGATTGACCTCTCAGCAGAATCGATGCTCAAATGCTGCAAGGCTTAGTTTGCCGACTATGACCAGCCAGATAGAGTCATCTCAGATAATGGACCCCAATTTGCTTGCTTTGAATTCTGGAAATTTGCTGCAGAATGGGCTTTTTCTTGTGACCAGCCTGGGATAGCAGGCCAGCCCAGCACTTAAAAGCAGCTCTACCAGGAGACCGGACGGCCTCTGGAGACTTGGATTCTGTGCACCACACTTCTACTTGGCCGAAGTGAATGGATCACTGTACCGTCGTAACAGGGTTGCTGAGCCAGCACCTACTCAGAACCCCAACGTTCATAGAGGTTGCATGACAAATTAAGGACACTCAGCAAGTCACATGGGGCCTGATGCACTGGGTGAAGAATCAGGGGATCACAGTGCGGCAGTTCCCTCGCACATCAACACTCCCTTCAGAGAGTCAGGTGACACGCCTGCACATTTCACGCTGTGGACGGCAGTCCCAGCCACCTAACATACTTAATCTGTAGGTTTCCTATTATGGACTGTTGACAGAGTAAAAAAATATATTGAAAAAAGGACAAAAAGACAGAAATGCAGAGTATCTTTACTGAGGACTTGACTATCATTGGGGAAAAGTGAAGGCACTGAGACAAATGGACTCAGTATTATAATTTGTTGTAAATTTTATATCTGAAAAAAACTAAACTGTTCATGTTGGATATTATTACTATGTTTGTTGGGTTCAGTGGTGATTTTAGCAGGTAAATCTTGGGGGAAAAAATTCAAATGTGGGATGCATGCCAGCAAAGCCACTACACATCACAACATTAAACAATACATTAATTGCACTATAACAGTGACAAATGGTGCCCAGAAACTGTTAAGGCCTACATAAAGCTGTCCCAACAGCAGAGTCCCAACAGCAGTCCCCTCATCTTACCACTGCTACACCTGGCTATCAGCGGAGCCTTATCTGGCAGTGAAACAGATAATTCAGCCTAATTTACTGCCTTTTAAAAAAACATAGCTGATATGGCTAGGGTTGCACATTTTGGGGAATATTCAGAGGTGGAAACTTTCCGTGTGAATTAACATGGGAATTAATATTAATGCCATTGAAATATAGATGTTTTTTGAATTGGATATATTTACCATATCATAGCTAATATTCCAGAAATTTACCGGAAAGTTTCCGACCCTTTGCAACCCTAGATATGGCTGACTTGCTTAAACAAATGTGGTTTCCACTGGCATGGGCTACTAACAGCTTAATACACAACATTATTTTTTTTACATACACTTAGTATTATTTTCTTAGCTACAGTATACAGTTGAAGTCAGAAGTTTACATACACTTAGGTTGAAGTCATTAAAACACATTTTTCAACCACTCCACAGATTTCATGTTAACAAACTGTAGTTTTGGCAAGTCGGTTAGGACATCTACTTTGTGCATGACACAAGTAATTCTTCCAACAATTGTTTACAGACAGATTATTTCACTTATAATTCACTATATCACAATTCCAGTAGGTCAGAAGTTACAATACACTAAGTGTACTGTGCCTTTAAACAGCTTGGAAAATTCCAGAAAATTATGTCATGGCCTTAGAAGCTTCTGATAGGCTAATGACATAATTTGAGTCAATTGGAGGTGTACCTGTGGATGTATTTCAAGGCCTACTTTCAAAGTCAGTGCCTCTTTGCTCGACATGGGAAAATCAGAAGAAATCGGCCAACACCTCATTAAAAAAAAATGTGTTGCTAAAAATGTGGGTCGCCACTGGCTGTGTTAGTGAAAAGACAACCCCTGTCCTTTTTATAAAAGGGAAGATGTTATGTGTGTAAGATGGCACGTTGATGCCATCTTTTGGTAAATGTTCATTACTGCAACACCCACTGTTTTACCAGTGTGGTTCATATACCCGGATGAATTGATATGTGCTGAACAAGACTGGTTACTGGCATCCACGGCCGGCGTTGTGCCAAAAAAGCTCTCCGTTGTCAGTTTAGCCTACATTTCACTGACCTTAGTAGCATAAAGCATTTGTATTTGTGTCCTTCAAGGCAGCTGTCAATGATCACGTTAGGCTGCGTTTCATTAAACATTTTTTATGGCGGTTTGATCGCGGGGGAGGCACTAGTAATGTCTGAAGATTTCGGTTTGGCTATTTGTTTCAAGTGTATTAGTCTATAAAAAAATCTCTTTGCCAAAATTCGTAATCTCTCCCATGTTTTATTCGACTAGTATTTTTGTGTGTACATTTTACTCCCTCCTCTATATTTAATACAACACACATACATTAATTATTAATTTCGGTTGCCTATCCTGAAGTGAATTTTTTTCTATAGAAAGTATTTGACTGATGTGTGCCACAGAAAGTATTTGACTATTTTCTTGCCTGCCGAAATTAACAATAAACATTTCAGTGTAGCTTGTCCATTCCCAGCGCGCCTCTCCAGAGACTCATCGCTGCGGGCGCTCCACCAACTTTTCGTCAAAATGATTATCTAACAAATCATGTATCATATGATATGGTAGAACGAGTATGTGACCTTTTCTGTAGCCTACAGGCTGGATATAAATTGTATGACAACGTAATGAGACGCACACTTTTTACATCATGCAGGTTTTTCCCGATCAAATAGCCTAACCTTAATGTAGCCCAATCAAATAAAACATGTAATGTTAACAACATATCCTTAAAACAGTACAGGTCAACGTAAAATGGACAATATGGAATGGACAATCAAAACTCCTGGACAACAGTTTCACCCCATTGTCATGATCAGTGGTTTTAAGTTTGTATCCGTACATTTTTGACAAGCTGATGATAGCGAAAAATAAAATACTTCTACATTTCCCGCTGTGTAAACACATTGCCCTGCTCGTGTCATTTAATGCTGCATTCAAAAACAACTGGGAACTTGGAAACCTCACAGTTCCCAGTTGTTGTGAACGCGGCATACATCCAAACAGCATTCCCCTGCTAAGACGTTGCATGCATCAACCAATGGTTGCGTGGCACGTCATCGACTGACAGATTGCTAGTTGTCTTAAAAGCAATATGTACGTGGTTAGCGGAATGTAAAATACCTATCCAGGCATTGTAAGATCTGGCAGGCGTCGAAACACCTGGGCAAAAGAACACGCCAATAATGTGATTTTCTGAAATAAAGTATCTATGTGCCCAAAACCTCAATTTATCTGTGTATCTGTATAATAGGGCGGCAGGTAGCCTAGCGGTTAGAGCGTTGGACCAGTACCCGAGACTACAACCTGTCATTGAGCAAGACACTTAACTCTGGCTGACCCTGTAAGTAGGCCGTCACTGTAAATAAGAATATGTTCTTAACTGACTTGCCTAGTTAAATACACGTTACAAATAATACAATCCAGATAAGACCATAAAAGGGGCAATGCTGTGTTCTATTCCCCTCAAAGATAATTTTCTCTTGCCTTTTTATAAACCACGCAATGTGGAACTTATTCCATTAAAGTTGAGTGGACGTCTATTTTGGAGAGCAAATATGTGCAGTGCGCAGGGAAGAAAAACAACTGTCTAATCACGTGAGGTGCTGAAAGCTGTATATCTCTCCATTGACGACTTGTTTGATTAAAAGTTACCTACGACCACTTGCCTGGCTGTACAACCCCTGTCAAGTCTTCCTGCCCCCTCGTATTGAATTCCACGCGGCTGTCCAGTTCAATTGCTCTGTGTGTGGAATTCAAGAGCGCGTTACCGAGGAAACCCTGTGACGCCATCCAACACAAACTTTACAAAGATAGGTCTATTAGTAACCAGAGCCATGTATTTAGAGAGTTAGGCCAATGCGGTTTCTACATGCATTTACATGACACTTCAACATTATATTGCAGCCATGTTAGCTCCTTATTAACATTACATGGGGAATATTAAAATAATACTATAAAATGGAATGTCTAGAATGAGCATTATGATGCATTTACATAACACTACTACAACAATATATGGCAGCCATGTTAGCTCCCCATTAACACAAAATATGTGGTAAAGAGGTCAATAGAACTTGACCAAAACAAAGGAAATACCATTGGCCCCCAGTGAAATTAGCCTACATTTAGGCTATTGTTAATACACAGAGTGTGCAAAACAGGAACTGCTCTTTCCATTAACTAGACTGACCAGGTGAATCCAGGTGAAAGCCATGATCCCTTATTGATGTCACCTGTTAAATCCACTTCAATCAGTGTAGATCAGGGGTCTTCAACCTTTTCTAACAAGAGAGCTCACACTTTTTTATATATATATAGCATTCAAATGGACACATTTCTCTTCTCTACCCTGCAACTCATCCCTGGGTCCTTGGTTGTACAAGCTATATGTTTTCTGTTAATATAACTGGTAAAATAATGGTTAATAAACAGTATTTGTTTTTTGTTATTATTTTTCCTGTAAAAAATGGTTCTTCTGTTTTTTACTCTCAATAGTACAATTATTCATAAATAAACAACGAAAGGGGATGTTCTGAGTCAATGTCAATGCTTTAATCACATCAGAAGACCATTTTGTAGCTGTGGTCAAAAAATCTAAAATCATCATTTTATTTCCCCTTCAATTGTACATCTAGCAATAGAGGAATGTGTATGTCTAGCAATGTCTCTGCTTAGGCCTACTGCTGTAGCACATGTCATGGCAGAGTTTTCAAAACAATGGGCCCCAATGGATACAAATAGTCGATGCGCTGCTCTACAAGTCACAGCAAGCACTGTCAATGTGCTGCATGCCAGACTACAGTACATTACAGTATCAATTGCGTTGCTTTTGTGTTTCCCATTTACCATGCGCGCCTGAGGGAAAGTGTACAGTGTACAGTACAGACACATGCCACAGTCCTAGCTACTCCTACTAAAACCCTATGTACATAAGTGGCCATTATAAAGGGCCATATTTTTTCCAATTAAACAATGGCCAGTTTGGGCCAGTTGTACGCAAGTTTCTTTGTAAAAACAAACATAATAGGCTCCCGAGTGAAGCAGTGGTCTAAGGCACTGCATCTCAGTGCAAGAAGCGTCACTACAATACCTAAAATCCTGGCTGTATCACATCCGGATGTGCTTGGGAGTCCCATAGGGCGGCGCACAATTGGCCCAGGTTTGGCCAGAGTAGGCCGTCATTCTAAATAAGAATTTGATCTTAACTGACTTGCCTGGTTAAATAAAAAATGTCTGGCCCGTGAATTTTGTATGTTTTTTTTTATATGGCCATTGTGCTGAGTTTTACAACCCTGGTCTACCCACAATACTGTTATCATTAGCATCGCTAACTGGCTACAAGCGGAGTGATAAACAAACACATGCACCAAACAAACAGACAGACGTGCAATATTGTGTATTAATATATTTGAGTTTAATCACAATAATTGTTGTATTATTTGTTCTGTCTTTTCTGAGGATTAAACTGAAATTGCAACCAACTTTCTATGGCTTGTTTTAAAAATAACTATATTTTGGAGATGATTTAGTTTTCAAATAACCTAATATGATAGGTTGTAATCGGAATAAATGGGAAAAGGCCATTCTTAAACATGGGGTGAGACATTCTTACTAATTTGCTAGAGAACCAGTTTGGATTTAAGTATGTATTTTGTATGACTGGCATCTTTAGAGAGAGGTCTAATGCTTTAATATTTAATAATTTCTCCCCTCATTATATAAATAGGCCCTTTTAATTTTGACTCGCTTGCCATTCCAAATAAAATGCTAACTTTTATTCATAATCAGGTTGCTAGGTGTAGGCAAGACCATAAGCAAATAGGTTAACTGGGATATGACTAAAGAGTTAATCGGGGTGATTCTTCCACAATTAGACAGGTATTTTCCTTTCCATGATAGCAAGATCTTATCTATTTTTGCTAACTTTCAATTAAAATGTATTGGAGTGAGATAATTTCTTTATTTTGGGATATGTATACAGAGTATGTCCACATCCCCGTCAGACCATTTTATTGGTAAACTACACTGTAAAATATGTATTTTTTTGTGATCCAATACATAATATAGTACACTTATCATCATTTGGTTTTAATTCAGAGAGGTTAGAAAAAGTATCTAGATCCTCTATGAGGCTGTGGAGGGATCCAAATTGTGGATTTAAAAGAAAACATGAATCACCAGCGTACAATGACACCTTTGTTTTTTAGCCCTGGAATTCTAACTAATTATAATTCTAATATTATTGTTGGATCTGTATTTAACAGCTAACATTTCGATGGCAATAATAAATAGATATGCTGATAGTGGACAACCTTACTCCTCTTGATAGTTTAAAACTTTCGGAGAAGTAGCCATTAATTACTATTTTACACATAGGGTTACTATACATATGTTTAACTCATTTTATAACAGATTCTCCAAAATAAAAATATTCCAGGCATTTATATATAAACTCCAGTTGTACTTTATCAAA
The DNA here is from genome assembly GCA_023634145.1 of Thymallus thymallus. Classification (NCBI taxonomy): domain Eukaryota; kingdom Metazoa; phylum Chordata; class Actinopteri; order Salmoniformes; family Salmonidae; genus Thymallus; species Thymallus thymallus. The sequence continues at coordinate 11,249,286 of CM042383.1, forward strand.
GACCTTTTCAAAGTCAGCTATGAATACCAGGCCTGGTTTCCCCAGATTTTTCATATGGTTCTATTGTTTCCAGTACTTATATTATTATTATCCCCAATATATCGCCCATGTAAAAAACTTGTCTGATTAGGATGAATTATATCTGACAATACCTTTTTAATTCTATGCGCTAAACATTTTGCTAGAATTTTTGCATCACAACACTGAAGTGTAAGAGGCCTTCAATTATTTCAATGGACTGGATCTTTATATTTACCATGTGGATCCTGTTTCAGTAATAATGAAATCAGACCTTCTTGTTGGGTGTCTGATAATCAACCATTTTTATAGGAGTGGTTAAAAAATGCTAATAACAGTCCTTTGAGTATATCAAAAAAGGTTTCGTATACCTCCACTGGTATGCCACCCAGCCCTGGAGTTTTCCCGGACTTAAAGGCTTTAAATACATCAAGAAGTTCCTTGTCTGTAATTTGGCCTTCAAATGATTATTTCTGTACAGCTGTACATTATTAATAGAAAAAAAAATCATACAATTAACTTAGGCGAATATTTTAATGCTATGTAACAGAATGTCTAGAATTAATTGGCGGCAGGTAGCCTAGTGGTTAGAGTGTTAGGCCCGTAACTGGAAGGTTGCAGGATCGAATCCCCGAGCTGACAAGGTAAAAATCTGTCGTTCTGCCCCTGAACAAGGCAGTTAACCCACTGTTCCTAGGCCGTCATTGTAAATAAGAATTTGTTCTTAACTGACTTGCCTAGTAAAATAAAGGTAAAAAAAAAAAAACAATATTCAAAATTCTAAAAGTTGGCATAACTCTAAATATATGGCTCTGCTCATAACTAACCCCAGCTTGTCTGTGCTACAGAGCTATTTCCCATATCAAATCAAATCACATTTTATTTGTAACGTGTGCCGAATACAACAGGTGAAATGCTTACCATGAAATGCTTACTTACAAGCCCTAACCAACAATATGGTTTTGAAGTTAAATAAGTGACAGGTAAACGATAGATAAGAAAATAAATAAAAGCAGTAAAATAACAGTAAAAATAACAGTAGCGAGGCTATATACAGGTTGTACCAGTACAGAGTCAATGTGCGTGGCTAATTGAGGTAATATGTACATGTAGGTATAGTTAAAGTGACTATATCCCCTCATCTATAGCCAGTATTTTAATCACCCCTCCCCACACACACACACAAATTGTGATACCAAATTACTTTAATGTTTGAAGTTGAATATTATACTGAACTAAAATATAAACGCAACATGCAACAATTTCAACAGTTTTACTGAGTTACAGTTCATATACTGATATTAGTCAATTGAAATAAATTAATTAGGCCTTAATCTATGGATTTCACATGACTGGTAAGGGGCACAGCCATGGGTGGGCCTGGGAGGGCATAGCCCACAAAAGGGCTTTATTACAAAGATAAATACTTCTCAGTTTCATCAGCTGGTCTCAGACGATCCCGCAGGTGAAGAAGCCAGATGTTGAGGTCCTGGTCTGGCGTGATTACACGTGGTTGCGGTTGTGTACTGACAAATTCTCTAAAGCGGCGTTGGAGGTGGCTTATGGTAGAGAAATGAACATTAAATTGTCAGGCAACAGCTCTGGTGGACATTCCTGCAGTCTCTATGTCAATTGCACGCTCAATCAAAACTTGAGACATCTGAGTCATTGTGTTGTGTGACAAAACTGCTCATTTTACAGTGGCCTTTTATTGTCCCCTGTACAAGGTGCAGCTGTGTAGTGATCATGATGTTTAATCAGCTTCTTCATATGCCACACCTGTCAGGTGGATGGATTATTTTGCAAAGGAGAAATGTTCACTAACAGGGATGTAAACACATTTGTGCACAAAATGAGAGAAATAAGCTTTTTGTGCATATGGAACATTTCTGGGATATTTTATTTCAGCTCATGAAACATGGGACCAACACTTTACATGCCACGTTTATATTTTTTTTCAGTATACATTTTTGTTCTCAATTTGAAATAAAACCTGTGCCTGCTAGATACTTTTTGTTCCCTCTGCAGCAAGTGGTTTCCTTGGAAACCCAAATTCATTTACCATGGCCCCTGGCTTTGGTGTTTTAGACAGCTATTGTCTCCAGACAACTTAAATGTGGTCCTGCATGGTATTGTACTGTGACAGTGTGGAGCCTACAATCTTTCACCTGTGCAGGGACAGTTCAAACTACAAGTTGTCATCTGTGGTAGAAAGGGTAATTGTAATTGTTGGGACTGAGTGATGACTGAGCTTGTGTCACACACACGCACACAGACACACACACACACAGTTTTGTATTGGTATCCTTGTGGGGACCAAATAATTGATTCCCATCCAAAATCCTATTTTCCCTAACCTTACCCCTTAACCTAACCATAACCATAAACCTAACACTAAGCCTAACCTTAACCCCTAACCCTAACCCTAACTCCTAACCCTAAACCTAACCGTAACCCCTAAACCTAACCCCAGCCTTAATTCTAACCCTAATTGTAACCTAACCCTTAACCTAACCCCTACGCCTAAAATAGCATTTTTCCTTGTTGACAGCCATGATTTTAGGATGCAACAAGAGAGTACTGGAAAACAAGTATTGTGCACTTGGAAGTGTTGGAAGTGTAGGGAAGTTTCTATGTAGTATTTTGTGAAGTCGTTTTGTAGGATATATTTGTGGTTTGTAGTGACAGCATTTGCGATTCCAAAAATGCATCAAAGAAGGAATATTGTAACATTGATAGGTTTAGGTTATTACATGATACTCAAATTTTCCCTGTACCCATCATGAGGTTGCTACCACCTAGCATTTGAATTAAAGTTTACAACATAGGTGCACAAGTCGAGAGAATTTTGAGTAATCATGGTGACAGACAGTGACACTTCCAATACCGCCTTGCACACTCTTGCCTATATCTAGCTGATCTACAGTAGGGTGTAATCATTAGTCCAACAGTTGCAAACAAGAGTTTCTATTGGACAAATTCAGGTATATTTATCCCCATTCTGTTTAGTTTGAGAAAGGTTTTTCAACAGAATCGGCGAAATGAATAAAACCCCTCATCACACGCACACACCGTTCATTTTCATAGCAGCCACATAGAAACAGCTTGTATATATAATTTATTCTAGAAAAAAACTTTACAAGCCAAACCTTCATATCACTGCTAACTGCTACAACACAGCCTACATCATTAATATTTTTAGTATAGTTTTATCTAAAAATGATAACTTTATTTGTTTTTATTTTTATTGAACCTTTATTTAACCAGAAAATATCACCATAGTCTAGTATAGGCATAAATGTAGCTGATACTAGCCTCCTGGCTTCAAAAGAAAAACAGGCCTTATTCTTAAAATAAAATCCTGACTTCAGCTGCAATTATTTGGCAAGTTGTTGAATATGCAATTTAAAAGAGAGACTGTCGTCAATTAAAATTCCAAGATATTTATATGAGGTTACAGCCTCAATCTCATTTCCCTGACAGGTAGTAATAGGTGAAAGGTTCAGTGGTCTATTTCTTGTTTCAGAAGAAAGTTTCAACTAGTCTAATGAAGGCCAGTTTTATTGCTTCTAATCAGCACAACAGTTTTCAGCTGTGCTAACATAATTGCAAAAGTGTTTTCTAATGATCAATTAGCCTTTTAAAATGATAAACTTGGATTAGCTAACACAACGTGCCATTGGAACACAGGAGTGATGGTTGCTGATAATGGGCCTCTGTACGCCTATGTAGATATTCCATAACAAATCAGCCGTTTCCAGCTACAATAGTCATTTACAACATTAACAATGTCTACACTGTATTTCTGATCAATTTGATGTTATTTTAATGGACAAAAAATGAGCTTTTCTTAAAAAAACAAGGACATTTCTAAGTGACCCCAAACCTTTGAATGGTAGTGTATATGTAAGTGGTTCAGCTATGAAATTATCAGCGTACAGGTGAGACCCAGGTGCAGACAATGTTCGGAATAACAAATGTTTATTATACCAACAGGGGGCAGGCAAAAGACAGGTCATGGGCAAGAGTTCGGTAATCCAGAGTAGTTTGACAAATGTACAAAACGGCAGGCAGGCTCAGGGTCAGGGCAGGCAGAATTAGGTAATCCATAGTAGTGGGGCAAAGGTACAAAACAGCAGGCAGGGTCGGGGCAGGCAGAGTTTGGTAATCCAGAGTAGTGGGGCAAAGGTACAAAACGGCAGGCAGGGTCGGGGCAGGCAGAGTTTGGTAATCCAGAGTAGTGGGGCAAAGGTACAAAACAGCAGGCAGGGTTGGGGCAGGCAAAGAAAGGTCGAAACCGGCAAACCAAGAAAACAGACACTTAGCGAGAGGAGTAAAGGGGGAAACCGCTGGTAGACTTGATGAACAAAACAAACTGGCAACAGCCAAACATAGAACACAGGGATAAATACACTGGGGCTAATGAGGAAGATGGGCGACACCTGGAGGGGGGTGGAGACAATCACATAGACAGAAATCAGCTGCCAGTTTTAAAAAAGCAGGGATCAAGGAGATCAGGACCTGCAGACTTTCTCTGATCTAAGGATTTCATGGCTTTATGTAACTCCTGCACTGAGAATGCCGAAAAGCTAAAAGTTTGACTAGCTCTCACCAGTTCATCCACACAAGGTTGTACAGAGACAGAGGATTCTGAATTAAACAGCCTACCAGACGATACAAAGTGCTCATTGGAATAATTCAGCATTTCAGTCTTGTCATACACAGCAAGAGTCCTTCAATACACATGACGGTAATTCATTAACATTTCTGTTACCAAAACTTTCTAGGGTCATTCAGGTTATCAGTGGTAACAGACATAAAATATTCAGACTTGGCCTTCCTGAGAAGAGAAGAACACTTGTTTCGTAGCTGCCTAAAAAGAAGCCAATCAGCATCAGAACATGATTTCCTTGCTTTAGCCCAGGCTAGATTACGTTTGTCAATAATACAAGACCATGGATTATCCCACCCTTTAACTCTGAACCTGTGGAATGGGGCATGTTTGTTTAATTTTTGTAAAATAAACATCATGACAGAATTTCCAGGCAGTTTCCACATCAGGAATACGTTTATTCTAATGTTTCACTATTTTTATTTTTATGAAATTCACTGAGGAGGATGGTCCTCCCCTTCCTCCTCGGAGGAGCCTCCACTGATGGGGATACTCAGGGCCTGCTGTGTGTGTGTGTATGCTGTCAGGTAGACTTTGACACCGATAATGGCCTGAGCCATGTCCAAAGGAAATGTTTATTGATGTGATGATGCATGCTGAGAGAGAAGATCGCTCTTAAAGACCACAGTTAATATCTGAAGGTCAGGGTGTGTGTGTGTGTGTGTGTGTGTGTGTGTGTGTGTGTGTGTGTGTGAACTGAATATTACCTCTAATCTTTTATTTTATCCCTCATGACCACATCCTTACCCTTATCCACCAAAGAGCAATAATCAAACATGTCAAATGATCAATTTTGCTAAACACACACGTACCACAATACCCCAGTCAGTCAATGCAGTCAGTCAGGTTCAAAGTATTTTGTATTCAAATCCTGTCCTGATGTTTCATTTGCAGGGTTCTGCTCATGCCAGCCCATGACAGGATATCAGTGTCAAGCAGAGAGAAAGGCCAGAGTGACTTGACCTCAGTTTCTCTCTTGCGGTCTGTTTTTCTCTCTCTGCCACTAGAGACTTTTATCCCATCTATGTGACTGGGATAGGGTTGGAGTTTTCTCCACAATGCAGGTTGACTGGCATGAGACTACGGTTGTGCCCCAAATGGTACCCTTTTCCGTATGGGCCTTGATCAAAAGTAGTGCACTACATAGGGGATAGGGTGCCATTTGGGACACAGCATAGGAGGGAAATGTCACAGGATACAGAGGATATGTCAGATTGGAACAGAAAGTATGGATGGAGCTGGATCATGTTTAGGGGTATATGAGTAAAGTAGAGAGATAATAGAAGAGATGTCAGAGGAATTTAGGATAATGTTGAAATGCTGTTGTTGTTGCTTTGCTATTTTTTACTCACCTGTTTGGCTCTGAATATTTTTTTTTTTCATCTTAGAGTTTAATCACTGAGGGAGTTCGATTTAGTGCACCGTGCTATGGCCCGTGACGTGAACGGCTAAAGCAGTGAGGGAGGAGCGCCCTTCTGAAATCGACCAGTAATCTGCGCCGCTCAGAAATCGTTCAGAAACATACAGATTTTTCAATAAAATATTATGTTTTCATTGGGAGGGCGGATAAAGAATTTGTATCAAAAGCAATCACTTCTGCATGTGAAAACACAGAATCCTACTCATTCTCCTGATGAATGTGTAATGTCTCCCATGCCCAGGGTTGCTTGCATTGTTCCTGCTTGGAGATGTGTGTGCGTGTGCGCATGCATGTGTGTGTTAGTAGTGTATTCTCTGTCATAACAAACCCCATGGCAGCTGACTGAGTAGTGCTTGACAGAAGAGAAGAGTGCACATATTAAGAGTCAATCATTCTGCAATGGAGCGAGGCACGCACACTGGAGCCAGCTAATGATGCACTTATTTACCGTCGAGGAGAAAAGCTTCTCTGTGTTAGTAGGTTGATTTATGGTAATTAGCTGTGGAATCTTGAAACAAATGAAAATGGGCCAATGACTTATTAACCAAATTGTGATGCTACATCAAATAATGGTGCCTCAGCCTCTGTACAAGCATTACATTACATTAATAGTAGGGAGGATTCATGGGGGATATCATCTCTCTGTCTCTGTCTCTCTCTCTCTGTCTCTTTCTCTTTGTGTCTCTCTCTCTCACTCTTTCTCTCTGTCTTTCTGTCTTTGTTTCTCTTTCTCTCTGACACACGCATATGCACTCACTCACGCACACAGACACACACACACACACACACCGTCCTTCCAACCCTCCATTTTGTAGACATTGCTCTAGCCTTAGACTACATCTGTATTCAGCTCTGGCTCTAACATGGTAGCATCCCACTGAATATAAATGAAAAGGCCGAACAGAGCCTAATAACGATTCCGTCCCCCCAGGGACCTGGGTACAAGAGAGACCATCCTCCGTTCTCTGTCATCTGAGCCTGTGTGCGTGTATATTTATTGAGTTGGACGTTTAATTTTCATGCATTCATAATGGATCTATCATCACCCGCCGTTTTCTTCTACCCAACACCCACTCACTCACACCAGTTCTACTGCTTTTCTTTTCTTGGCACACCATTAGACGCCAACCCAGACAGAGAATAGAACAGGTGGATTGAATGAAGAGGAAGAGAAAGGTCACAGAACATTGGTTTATTTCATGGTGATGTGGCCCAACCATGCTGATGTTTACAGGTCAAAAGCATGATAAATGTACATCTCTCGCACAGAAACACACGCAACAGTCCTGAGCACGCAACAAACACCAGCACACACATCTTACAGAGACCTGAACATGCAACAAACACCAGAACACACACACAACACACAGAGACCTGAATACGCAACAAACCCCAGAACACACACAACACACACATCTCACAGAGACCTGAACAGGCAACAAAACACCAGAACACACACACAACACACACAAGATTGAATCAACCCAGACCACTGATAACACATCAAGTAAAACTGAGGGATTCTGATTTTGTGTTTTTAGCTATTGTGTTCTTACCGTGTTTCAATTTAGATGATAGCAATGACCATGAGCTAATCATATACAGTATGTATTCCACTGGGCAAAGACGTCAATTCGATGTCTGTTCCACATTGGTTCAACATAATTTCATTAAAAGGACGTGGAAACAAAGTTGATTCAACCTGTGTGTGCCCAGTGGGATGTGACAGTTTATTTGACATGTAATATTGCAGAAGCATGTCTACATCTAGTAAGAGTAATGCCTTTCCTTTAAAAACTAACAACCCAATTGCCCGTTACTCAACAGGCACAGTGTTTCCACAGTGCATTGTGAAAGTATAGAACTACAGCAGACAAACCTCTCTCTGCTGTATCTTGGCAATGGAAAATAAAACCTTGACAACAGGATATGTGATTTATGGACACACTCTCACGATCAACGCTTGCACGTGTGTGTGTGTGTGTGTGTGTGTGTGTGTGTGTGTGTGTGTGTGTGAGTGACTGCATGTGTGTTTGTTTGTGTGTGTGTGGGCTTGTTTGCACCTTTGCTACAGGGCTAGTGCTGATCTGCTGACCTACAGTATAATGCTGTGTGAAGTAGAATGAAATTCTACACTTTCTATGTCCTGCAGCATCTATAGTGTACACTTCTGGCCTGTGTTGTGAGCCAAGTGTTATATAGGGCTATTATACCTCACACACACACACACACACACACACACACACACACACACACACACACACACACACACACTGGCAAGACTGGCACATTACTCTACTATTACTTTTGTGTAAACCAATGCCCTTTTGCAGAATGGATAATTATCACAGTAAGGTGTGTAGGTGTGTGTGTGTGTGTAACAGAAGCTGTCTGTATAAGTGTGTGTGTGTAGTTCTGTACTTAAATGTGTGTGTGTGTGTGTGTGTGTCTTTGTGTTATATAAATCAAATCAAATGCTTTTTTGTCACGTGCTTCGTAAACAACAGGTTTAGACACAGTGAAACGCTTACTAACGGGCTCTTCCCAACAATGCAAAGAGAAAAAAAGGGAAATAATAGAAAAATAAAAAATAATAACAGGAGGAATAAATATACGATGATTAACGATAACTTGGCAATATATACAGGGTACGAGTACCGAGTCGATGTGGAGGGGTACGTGGTAATTGAGGTAGATAATAATTGAGGTGGTGGATGTGTTGTTGCCTACCTTCACCATCTGGGGGCGGCTCGTCAAGAAGTTTGCAGAGGGAGGTGTTTAATCCCAGGGTCTTTGGTTTAGTGATGACCTTGGAGGTCACTATGGTGTTGAACGCTGAGCTGTTGTCAATGAACAGCATTCTCACATAGGTGTCCCTCTTGTCCAGGTGGGAGAGGGCATTGTGGAGTGCAATTGCATAATCTGTGGATCTGTTCGGCCTATATGCGAATTGGAGTGGGTCCAGGGTATCTGGGATGATGGTGTTGATGTGAGACATGACCAGCCTTTCAAAGCATTCCATATAGTGTGGATATTTTACGTGGGTCTTTTTGCGGCGCTTTGTGTGTGTGTGTGATTGTGTGTGGATTTGTGTGTACGTGCAAAAGGTATGTGTGCCGTCCCGCGTAGCTCAGTTGGTAGAGCATGGCGCTTGCAACGAAAATGTATGCACTCACTACTGTAAGTCGCTCTGGATAAGAGTGTCTGGTAAATGACTAAAATGTCAAATGTGTGTGTCTACCTATGTATCGGCATGCCTATAGTGTGAGGGTCTGGGGGAGGTTGTGCTCCTGTTCCAGCATTACTCTCTTCCTTCCCCAGGGTGAGGACAGTAAACAAGGATAGATTGGCTTGGGCTGCAGCCCTCCTCTGGAGCTAGCCCTGGGGGGGTCAGAGGTGACAGTGCTGGTACTGGGGGCCGGGGCATGACAAATAAGAGCTAGGCGGACCTCGTAAATCCACTGTGGCGCACTGGGGCCAAGCAGGGTCGAGAGCTCACTGGGGCCAAGCAGGGTCGAGAGCTTAAAACGCTGTCCCACTTCACACCATTAAAAATGATGAATGGAGCTCTGGTTAACTCAGCTTCAAGAGTCATTATGTTTTTTTAAGTGTTTCTGCAACGTTTACTGTGTTGTACTGGCCTAGTTCATTGGACGAATCTCAGAGGGAAAGGGAGGTTTTGTGCCGTCATGTCCCTTTTAATTTTGTTTCTGTTCGATACACAGTAGAGTAGAAAGACAGGAGGGAGGATTAAGGGAAGGGGGATGGAAGAAGGGGGAGAATGGCCAATATACATATAAAGGGATGAAGTTGGAAGGCAGAGGTTGAAATAGACTGAACCAGGCTGTCCTTGGAAGACCCACCTCCAGGAGAGTGAGCTGGACCAACCGGGCCCAGACAGGTGTTGGGGTTTGGTTGTTATTGATTATCACAACCCCCCTCCTCTTCCAGACCCGGTCCTGCAGCAAATCCCTGGGGAAACAACCCTTTGTGTCCCCCATCTGTTGCAGCATGTACACTCATGATCTCACAATAGGACGAGGCACAATAGGACGAGGCAGCTAGATTGAAGGTAGACGGTTAAGACAAGAGGAATCTAATATCCCGAAACTTTGAATAAATGAGGAAGAATTCTAAAGTAAGGAACCAGATATTTATTTGATTTTATGTTTAACCAGATAAGTCCATTGAGAACCTATTCTGCTTTACAATAACGACCTGGCAAAAAGACAATACCACAAAAAAACACACTGTATACAGAAGAAAGGTAGACATTCATCAACAATGAGACACATTCACAGCTCCTTAGCAACAGCGCTGGTCCCATGACTGTTTATTTTCTAAAGCTTCCTCATGGAATCATAATTTGTTCTTACCTGGGTTCAACCCAATTATTTACATATAGGCCTACACTAGATGACCAATAGGGGGTCACCTTGCCTCCATCTTGGCACTCCCCCACTATTGTAAAAAATATTTTGGAATCAATTTATTAATGTCTAGTTTTTGCAACATTTATTCTATTACAGACACCTTAATTCATCCTTTAAATGATATTATGTGAGCTAAACATGAAAACAAGGAACAAACAAATATAAAAACATTTCCCTTAGAGTCCCCACTACAACAAAAACATACTTCAATACATGTTTTTAATTGTTTTAATTTAACCTTTATTTAACTAAGTCAGTTAAGAACACGTTCTTATTTACAATGATGGCCTACCTACAGGGTCAGCCCCTGGAGAAAATTAGGGTTAAGTGCCTTGTTCAAGGACTCATCGACAGGTGTTTTCAACTTGTTGGCTCAGGTATTTGAACCAGCGACCTTTTGGTTACTGGCCCAACGCACTAACTGCTAGGCTACTTGACTCCCTGAATGGCATTTTATCAATTTATCCTTGAAACTATAGAAATCAATTAATTACTATGGAGAACTGCTCCATCTGGGGAGTGCCAATGGGGAGGGGGGGGGGGGGGGGGGGTCTGTGGATCTATTACCAAGGCTATTAAAGACTAATATGAATGCAAATGGGGCTTGGGTCTCTGATTAAGATAATAGGGGAGAGAGACTGCCAAGTGATGCACCAGGCATAAGACACTGGAGTGGGAAGGTAAGGGAGGGGAAATCTGTGTGAGTGAGAGGAACAGTAGACCAATTCTGTTTTCTCCCTTCAACCTGAAATTTGCATTTTGCACAAACACTCCCCCTCATATATTTTTGGGGAATAAACTGGTGTATGGAATGTGGTGGGAATTCCCTTCTGCAAAATGCAAACACCAATCCAATGCTTTTTAATCGTTGAAGTGAATGAGTGAATAAGTGTACACTTTCATGGGAAAAAGAGGGTAAAAGTAATTGGAGTAGAGATGGGGAGATGGGAGAGAGAGAGAGATGAGAAATGGGGGTTC